>JAUZNJ010032022.1:0-13898 GCA_034780135.1 Jordanella pulchra | reverse complement strand
GTCTGTCTGTCTGTCTGTCTGTCTGTCTGTCTGTCTGTCTGTCTGTCTGTCTGTCTGTCTGTCTGTCCGTCCGTCTGATCTAATTTAATGATCATAGATGTAGGACTGAAATATTCTTACCAATGTGAGCCTAAATGCCCTGGAAATCAATACTTTGATGCCAAGGAGGACATCTGCAAGCCATGGACAAAGTAAGACCAATTTTATTCTGGAACATATTTCCTCTTTCTTTTATTATTTAAGATCAGATCATTCCTATAAATCATTCAAAGAGCAAATTTGCACCATATACACAATATATGGAGATATACACTCTTGTATGGTTTATCAAAGTCCTAAGATGTAACAGCATAAGAGTAAATAGGCTCCTAGCATTCCTAACATTGCTCTGAGTGATAAGGCATAATGACAATACCTCAATGGACGGGAAACAAGTTGACATTATTGAATATTTGTAAGGTAGCCATGGTTTATCTACAGTACGTATCTGCTTGATGTGGAAACAATGGTTTGCACAATGTCATCCAAAGGTTATTAGCATATTTATGAACCTCTCAAAAAAGAAAGTTTCAGTCACATTTATTCCATATTGTGTATGACTATTGGAGTTTTATTGTGTGGTAAAACATTTTGAACTGAGAAGTTCTCAGATCCAAAGTGAAAAACTATAAACCAATAAAGAGAGACAAAATATTAGGAAACTACATGAAATTGAAACTTTGTAAATTGGTACAATGTACTTTTTTTCATTCATAATGATTATTTCACACCCTAAACCTGAAATTAAACTAACCACTGCCACAAAATGAGAAGGTAATGCATTTTATAGATGTGTTTATTGATTCAATAGATTTATGTAACTTTGGCCGATTCCATCTACTGTTTATTGACTTCATTTGCTTACTGTCAAGGATGTCCGATTTTCAATGAATCATGCAGTTGGCTTCTTCCTTCTATATAAAACAAACCGCTGGTGTTTTGGTGCATCACAGAAAACAAGTTCTGTAAACATCTTGGCAATGTACTACTGAAATTATCGTTTAGCAATGTAAGTAAATCATGTAAAATCTTATATAAAAACATAAAAAACGAACTTTGGGAAAGACTCTGTTCCAAGCTCTCCTTTGCAAGTTTTCCTCTCCTCTTCTATAAATCTGGTTTGCAATTGTTTGATTTCCATTATGCAGAAACTTGTACATTGTAAATTGACCAGACCCTCGAATAAATGCTTACTTTGCAGCACTTTTAACTGTACTAACAGCTAAATCTACAGAAATCCTCCCTGACCCCCCAAAAATACAGCAAGATTTCTTAGTTCACCAAACCAGTGTCAACACAAGAAGTAAAAAAAAAGGTTAAATAGCATTAGCATGAAACATATATGACATTAAATGACATTTAAAAAAGTTTCATAAGAGGAATGATAGAAAGATTTCCAGTCTCATTTAAAGGTTTCAACATTTTAGCAGATACAGGTGTTAGCTTGAACTTTGAATTTCTCCAACTTCAACAAAGATGCAGTGTTCCAAACATCATTCCTCAAGCCTTATTCACACTATTTAAAGCAATGACACGAAACTTTTAAACCAATGGTCTATTATAACTCGACATGAGTTGTTGCAAAATAGAAAGAGAATCTGGAAAGCATGAAAGAAATGTTTAGTATCTTGGACATGGACATCTGCAGATCTACAGGGTTGATCTTTTAAGTATTTTATCATGTTATAACCAAATGCTCAAGTGTATTTTATCAGGGTTCCGTGTGATAGACCAACACAAAATAATACAATGAAGGGAGGATACATAGTTTTTTTAAATTTTCTTCAAATAAAATGATGTAACATAATTCTTGTATTTAGCTTTGACTTAAAACTAACATTATTAAAAAGACAAATGAGCACATCCAATAGGTTGAGGATTATGTTTTTGCAAAAGTCTAAAGCAAGATTAGGTTCTTAATTGGGGAAAAGGCCCATCATAACTCTGATGTAGCTGCAGTGATGCAAAAAACAGGTGGTATGATCTGTCCACAAATACTGCATTGATGGAAGAATGGGGGAAGGAAAATTAATGTTTAAAAAGCCACAAGAGGTTCGTTCTGATGTTTGCTGCTACGAGTAATATAGAGAAATAGAAGCAAGTTGCTGTGGTCAGATGAGTCAAAAAGTGAATGTCTATATGTGGTTTGTTTGGAAAAATGAAAGGTGTAATTAGTTTTGAACACATAATTGTAATAAGGAAACACAGGGGTTGCATTATAATGCAGCTGAATTGGTTTCATTAGAAACATACAGCCAAGGAAACAGTGTAGATCCAAACATATACTTTTGTTGTGATGGCTAGTCAAAGCTCAGATTTAAACCTAACAGTGAAACCCTATTTGAATACTGATAATTTATATGTATATATATGTTCTATTGACTATACCCATCACTGTTTTTTCATCCATTTCATAAAAACAACTGCTTTCATTTAGGAAAATAAACATTTCATAAAAATTTCAGGAATTGAAAAAAACAACTGATGAACTGATGAAACTGATGAAACTGATGAAAATGTTTTATCTGCAGATGCAGTGAGAAGGGACTTGTTGAAGTGAATCAAGGAAACACAACTCATGACTCTGTTTGTGGTAAACAACGTAAGAAAATGTGACGACACTTCCTCAGCAGTATGCTGCCTGTCATGTCTTGCACTTTTCTCTCACACCGTTATATGATGTATACGTCAGTCTGAGAACTTAACTAGTGCTTGACTCCTCCCCAGGGACACAAGGAGATGGCAGAGACTTACTTTTCTGGATCATGAGTATCAGCTTTATTTTGCTGTCCCTCGCCCTCTCTGTGTTTGTGTTTTACACCTGCTTGAAGAACCACAGGAAGAACCGGGAAAACCGAGCTGAAAGTAAACAAGCTTAACATGTTAACTTAACGTAGTAATGCATGTTTTCAAAACAAACTACTTTTTTGGGAATTTCTAAGCATGCAAATAGTAAAATAATTTATGTCAGCATGAGAAAGCAGCACATAATTACCTGGCAGTGTGACTGAAACAAAAAATAATGTTGCAGGGTGGAGAAAGAAAGGCTTTATCTTTAAGATCAGCTTTCAGGTTTCCTTTGAGGTAGCTCTATAAAAAGTGTCTGAAAAGGCCTTCCTCTGTAACGTAGAGGAGCTATGGGCTGAAGACGGAGAGAGAAGCTAAGAAGCATCAGGCCACTGTTTAGGAGTCTGTCTATACTCTTTACTTCTGGCATGTATTGCCTGGTAGAGAACCCCAGGGGGTGTGTCTCCATCCACCATGGGTTGATGGATGCGTTTAAAAGAAAAAGGTGCAAAAATGTCTGTTTAGCTTTTATTCATTGTTTCACTGCAATTTACTTCCAGTTCATTTATGACATGCAGTGTGTATGACAATCTTTCAAATACCTGTGGCTATTTTTCCATGTGAACCAAATAGATAGCTCCCTTGTGCAGCAAGGAAGTGTAAATGTACCAAATTCCTGTCAGTCACACTTTAATTTCCTTTATTGGTGTAATTTTATTAAGAGCCCTGAATTGTATTCTGTTCAAGAATGTTGCTGGGTTCCTGCATTGTGATTGGCTTAGGGGTGGCACATAACTGGATAACCAACTTATACAAGAGACTATATTCTGTGCATATTAATTTTGGCTAATTTAATAAAAAAGCTTTTGCTTACTAAAATGTTGTCTCTGCTTTAGATAAAATTTCCATCCAGGCAGCTGCATCTAAAACTAGTGACTTCCACCTCTCAAAGGAGGAGAGCGGGTTTCATCTCATCATCCAGGAAGAGTTCAAGGTTTCCCCCTGTGTGAGCCAGCCGGATTTGGAAAATGTGTCCATTCTTTCATCAGTCTGATAAACCATTAACATCACTGGGATATGCATGTGTCAGTCTACGCACCAAAATGAAGCTTTTTGACTTTGCCAGGTTACAAGCACAAACCTTCATCTATTTTAAAGGCAAACTATACAAGAGATTAACTCAAAATATCACATGATTGGGAATAAAAAAGGATAAGTCTGAGTTTAGATTGATGGACATGTCTTGCTGCGTTTATATAGTTTTCTTTCTATCTAAGGATGATGGATTCAAAATCTAATATGCTTCAACATCTATCTTAGGTTCAAAATGACCTAATGGGAAGAGACTGTCGCTGAATGTTTACTAGAAACCATTTAGACTCATATATTTTCTACAAGACTTAGTCAGGCCATCTGTGTGGCTTCGAAACCAGATCAATCCCCAGATTAACGTCATCTACAATAAAACCTGTTGCTCAAGGGAGAATCTTTCTTTTATCAGCATATAAAAGACAATCACACATTTTCTGCTGATCCAAGCCTATTTTTTGGATCAGACCAACAAAAAAGATATTAGTTGATATGTAAAATTAAAGTGATATAGCACTGTTGTAATATTAATCATGACCCGTAACTGTACTCAAGCTTTATAGTAAATGTAATGCCTTTTATGTTTTACATAATAAATAGAGGTTTTAGTTATCTTTACAGATAAACCTAATTATTGTATAAATTAAAATAATTTCTTTAAATAATTTAATGTTTTTATACATTTTTTGTATATGCTGTTATAGAAACTATGTGACCTGAAAAGAGCCATGGAAGAAAACCAGACCTGGCCCTGCTTGTTATATTACAAGTAGATGTTTTCATTTGTTTTCATGACTTTCACAGTAGGATCATCAGATCTATAAATCTAAATGAGCTAAAATATGCTAATATCTTCTGTAATTTATTTGTGTTTTGTGATTTTTTGATTTTCATAGTACTGTGAGTTTTATATAAAGATTAATTTGTTATTGTAAGAATCAGCATACTCTAAAATGTATTAATTTAATTTCAGATCAGTTGAAAAATGATTAACTTTTAATGTGTACTTCTATGTGTGTGTTTTTTTTCTTTTGTGCTATAAAACATTGTTGGTGTTTTTTATTAAATATATATATATTATTCAATTCATTTCTCCATTCATAATGAGTTGTTTTTCTTTTTCCTATGACCTTAAAAATTACCCAACCATTCTCTACTATATTTTAATGGTCTTCATTAATATTAGTGGATTTGATATGAAAGTATAAGCTTGGATACTTTGTAATATTCACTTAAATTTATGTTTTTGTGTTGCCATTCAATCCTGGCTATCTCCTCAAATGAAACAAAAATCACACATTCAGATCAAAAAAGTGATTGGATGATTAAAGAATGTTGTAGCTTCAAAATGAATATTTACACACTGTTACATTATGATAGAAATGTAAATAAAATAAAAAAAAATAACCTTTGCTATCTTAAAATAACTGAAAAGATTGTAAGTAAATCTAATCTGACCTTCTTTGCAAAACTGTTTGAAGGTGGAGTGTTAATATGACACATCCTGTGAAGATTAAAATTCCTTAGGACTTAATATCAGGTTATTAAAAAAAGACACAGCACACATTTTTAAAATCTAAATAACAAATTCAACAATGAAAATATAAATATAAAATTGTACACTGCTAAAAAAAATCAGTTTAGTGCATGGTCATTAATTTCAAAAAGTGAAACTTGAGTCTTTATAATTACTTTGACACTTAATTCATGAACATCTTAGTCCTGTTAATGATGAAAACACATAACCAAATGTGGAATAATCAACTTTTTTCATCATTGCATTTTGGGGACCCAGGGGGACCTCAGCCTCTGAAAAATCACTAAAACTGAAATGTATTGAAATGCGCTTGTAGCGTAGAAATAATTTACAAAGATAAAAACCAAAATCCATGAAAGAGCAGCAAGTGAAAGGGGATGTTGTTCCGCTGACTACCAGCGGGAGCGCTGCTGAGCAGTGTTGGCTAACTGATCATATGACCACTGCCTGTGTTTCCCTCTTCCCTTCCTGCTGCTGCTGCTGGAAAACGCAACATCTGACTGGAAGAGAGAAAGAATACCATCTCTGGGGAGCGTGATCGGGGACATCAAGATGCTGGCGCTAATAAATCGTCTTTTGGACTGGTTCAGGTCTCTGTTTTGGAAGGAAGAGATGGAGCTGACCCTGGTCGGCCTGCAGTACTCTGGAAAAACAACATTTGTAAACGTGATCGCTGTAAGTCTTCACAGCGGCTAGCTGCTGTTGCTAGGTTAATGCTAACGCCTTTAGCGTTATTAATGATATATTAGTCGTCAAAATGGGTTCAGACTACATAAACTCTGTGTTTTCTGGCTTCGGTCTGTTAGTTGAGCGGGATCTGCAAAAACACCTGCGCTTAAAGTCACAATGGAGTAGTTTTACCAACACGTCAGCTAACTAGTTTGCTAGTTTTCGGCTTATCGTCACCTGTGTTATGACTGTATATGCTAAACCATCCTCTCAGTATAACAACAGTCACTCGTGTTATTTGTCACCTTTGAATGTGGGGAATTTGCAAAGTAACTTTTTTTTTTTACCACCAGGAAGTTGACATAACATGTTCGCAAGAAGTGAAAACAGGCTGAACAGATTTCTAGAGGTGTTACTTTTGTAACAAGGCAGTAGGAATATGAGGAAAGCATTTCACTAAAATGCTGCGAGTCTAATAAATGTCACAAAAAGTATCTATGACTAACAGGATTAACAGTCATAATCCGGTTGCTTCCTGTCATTTATTATTCATCTCTGTCAATATTGACAGGACTAATAAAGCTGGATGAAAAAGACTTTACATCTACTTATGTTACAGTTTTCGGTTGTTTTTGTTTAAGAAATCCTGTCTTGTGAAACTCCTGCAGTGATTTCTCAAACACTGGCTTCTGTTGTGGCAATTTTTATTATCTAATCCTGGGATTCTCTAACATTTTACAAAAAAATACCATTTAAAAAATGAAACAGTTTTTTTTAAGTACTTGCATGCAATTTAAGCAGAGCTACAAGGGTTAAGCCCTTACTTTGTGTAGCGTTTGTGAAAGTTTTCCAAGTTTTAATTTGGAGAAATAAAACAGAAATATCCTTCTCAGTTTGTCATTTTAATATAATTAGAGATAGATATCTCCTCAACTCTGATTTAACTCGGATTCTTGCAAATTAAACTTGTTGATAACTTGAGTAAAAGACACTACTTATTTGTTTTTAAGATCAGTCCAATCCACTGAAATCTCTTCAATGGTTTGGAAAAATACATGTTCATAGGAATGAACCTGACATGAAAATCTTAGGCGATTTAAAAAAAATTTTTTTTCTTAATATAATAATATTGCTTTTATGGAAATAATGTATACATTTCTCTAACATTCAGTCATCATGACAAAACAAAAAAATCATCAAGCTGACCATACATCTTTGCTTCAACTAAACACTCAACAGTCCTGCCCTATATCAGCATCCCTGTAACGTTTCCAAAAGAAAAAAGCACATGGCCAATGAACATAAAAATGACTAAAATCAATGTTCATACAGATTTATTGTTCACCTCTAGTTATAGGTTTTGTTGCCAATAACAAGATCCCTGGTTACTCATCATACCAATTAGCAAATCCCATTAGATTTCCTAGGTCCGTAAAACACCAGCTAAGTATCCAAAAGTACCTGTTCCTTGTTTAGTACCACTGAAGTTGTCTAGCCTCCTCTATAGTAACCTCTTAAGAAGTTTCTAGAACAACTCGTCCTTTTAGGTGCCGATACTTTTTAACCCCAACATTACAGTTAATCTTTTTGTTTGTCTTAAAAAACAAGTCCTCTGCGTAATTAAAGCTCCCTACATATCACAGCCTGTTGTGATGAGCTCAGGTTAAAAACCATGAATCTAGTCTAAGTCAAGTCAGCGACACACTAACGTGCTGCTTTGATAAAGTGTTGTATTAAAATCCTAGTCAGTGCTTCACCGTTTCAAAATGCTTTGTTCACCAGATTCTTTCCACATTTAACAAAAGATAAATGCATGTTAAATGAATTAGCCAGTGTTGGTTGCAGATGCTCATAGATGGCTGTCTGTGTGTTGGTCCTGTGACAGATAGCTTCATTTCACTACTCCAGTGCAACCTAAAGTTTAGGTGAATATAGTAAAAACAGATGCATGACTATCATACTGGAAAAGTTTTTTTCTTTTAAATTTTAGATAAATTATATTGATGCCAATAATGGACCTCTACCCCCCTTTATGCCCACATCTGCTTTAGATCTTAGTGCTCAAGGTCTTAATGCCCAGGTTGAGCAGCTGCTCAGTGTGATGATGGAAAAAGAGAGAAGTTTTGAAAGCGTGTATTGGTTGAAACTGATAGTTATCTTAGAATAAAACAGGTTATTGTATTGTCATATTTTCCGGTTATCCTTTAGCCCTATAATCACAATTTTATCACAGAAGCAACATGCTTCTGCTAACATGCTAACATGCTAGCTTATGTCCACTTTATACAAATAATAGTCTTTATATTTTGTGATTGTAGTAAAACAAACATTTGTCCTAAAATTCTCCAGGCTGTAAAGCTGTGTTTTTGGCCTAACTTCTAGACAAAAAAATGTTTGATTTGAAAAAAAAATTGCTAACTTAAGTTGCAATTGTCACTAGTATCTAAGGAAGCATAAGTTGAATGCAAATATTTGTGAAATGTACTTTAAGTTCCCAGTTTGTTTTGTACTTTCTAGATTTTTAGTTGGACAGGTTGAGTTAGGGGCTTTATTTCTCTGCTCCCTCCTTTTTAAAAAGAAGAGCCAATGCAGCCTGTGACATATAGTGTGAACTGATGAATGGCTGTGACAGCGGTAGTTCCTCCTCCTCTCAGTCATAAGACTGCTGCACTCATTTCCACTTAGTCTCATCAGGTGACTTCAGCAAGTCATGTGTTGTGAACTCTGTGTGAATTAGGATTCTGCATATTTGGGTTTATAGAGGAAATCCATTCTTTAGGGAGTTCTAATAGTGGGAACAGATAAAGTAGCTAACAGTCGGCTCTGTTTGGGATTTCTGGGTTTACATATAGAAAGTTAGAGGGAACAACTTTCTGTTCTCATGAGCATCGTTTGTTTTCCCAACAGGATGTGTTGAGATAAATTGCAGTAGGTCTGAAGTTTCATAATAACTTCCTACTGCATTTTATATCTTCTTTAGATTTCCTCTTTTAGCTTCTCTGTTGAAATTTTCATGATGTTAGACTTTTAAAAACAAATAGTGACCATCAGCTGGGCTTTGTTTTGATTATTGTACGACAGCATCATGTTAAACATTCGGGTCATCATTGGCACAGAACTGTTTGAAGTTTGTAAAGATTTTATTTTGATCTAAATGCCCCCCAGCTCTTTTTGTTATTTGTTTTGTCTTTTTTGTGTGTGACTTTAAATTTTTCAGGTGAGCCGAAGCTTCCGATTTATCCCTATAACGATATCTTATATTCAAGTTTACTTATTATATTCTTAGATTTATTTTCGTGTGCAATTTTCAACACCTTTTTTTTAATCTCACCGTGAAACATGCTTTCTCAGCAGAATCACAGATGCTAGTGAAATAAATGTGCAAAATAAAAAAAATAACTAAAAACTATGTGAGGGTTCACTTCTTGTACATTGGACACGGAAGTAAAATTTTACCAACAATTTAGTTTATTGGAAAATGATCATGTTAAATTAGACTGTAAACGCATGATTTGACTGTCCACAGTCTTTTCCGGCACACAGCCATTTATACAATTCAAAAGGGGGGCAAGACATGGAAGGTCACGTCTGTTCAGGATGTTACTTCCAGGTAAAAATGGATAGACAAAGGGATGGTAAAGGTGTGGTTGAAAAAGATGCTGAAGCAAAAGGAATTTCTGTATCCTGAAAGGAATTAGTTAAAACTCATTAGGTAGTTTGGTAGAGATCGACAGGGTCTGAGGTTTGACCAAGATTTAATCCACTAAAAAGCAAAGATAATCTATGATTATTGACAAAAGGAAAGTAAAACAACAGAACCGACTGTGTGGATGAACTGAAGCTAGCAAAGCAACGGGAGCTTTTTTAACTAAAGAGAACCCAGACCACTGAGTGCACATGCTGTACATTTCTGTATTGGAAACCTTTTATTGCTTTAACTTTAATAATAAAAGAATATACCCACCAATATATTGAACTTTGAGTTTGAATTATCTGTAAGTCGTAAAAATAATAGCTCTAAAAATATCCCTGCGTGTAATAAATGTATCTGAAATTGGTTTTAATCTGCAAAACAAAGTTCTGATACAAGCTTTCCAATTATATCCAGATTTATTAAGATGCGTCTGCCTAGTTTCACACTAATTTCTCACATAAATTTGTTGGTGTTTGTTTTGTTTTACCATCCCTCCATTAAAATTACTTCATTTTTTGCATCTTATTTCTGTTCCTTTATCCCTATTCTTATTCCTTTGATATTTTACCGCGAAAGCTACCGGGGCTGATTCATTATAAATTTGTAAATATGTGCAGGAGGCATAGAGAAACAACTGTAATGAATTAGTTTAACCTTTTTGTCTTCCCAGTCTGGTCATTTCAGTGAAGACATGATTCCTACTGTTGGCTTCAACATGAGGAAGGTCACTAAAGGAAACGTCACCATCAAGGTGCTGCTTTATTTTGTCTGCTGTTCTTAATGCAACATGGAGAGGAAACGTAAAAGATAAAGAAATGTCTAAAGACACATTTTCTTTTTTTTGTTTGTTTTTATATAGATCTGGGACATAGGAGGGCAGCCCAGGTTCAGGAGCATGTGGGAGCGGTACTGTCGAGGAGTTAACGCAATTGTGTGAGTATCCAAAGCACTGCGTCTTTATTTAAATAAGGGACAGCTTAAGTGACAGGAAACTTGTCACTTCTTCGTCAATTATGACTAAAGCGCCGTGTTTCGTTCCTGCATATTTAAAGGTACATGGTCGATGCTGCAGATCGAGAAAAGGTGGAGGCCTCCCGGAATGAGCTTCATAACTTGTTAGACAAACCTCAGTTGCAAGGAATTCCTGTAAGTGTTTCCCTGCAAGCAGTTGTGTTGATCTGTATGATTTCAGTACCAGTTACGGAAAACTTTGTGGCTTGCTTTCTTTATGTTAGTCCTTGCAGTTTCATTCTACTGTAGTAATGCAGATTTTCTGAACTCTTTTCTATGTTTAGGTTTTGGTACTTGGCAACAAAAGGGATCTCCCCACCGCATTAGATGAAAAGCAACTCATTGAGAAGATGTGAGTATTGGTCATGTGAAAAAGCATGAATCAAGTCCTTAAACTGATTTAGCCGACTTCTTAAAAGATGTAAAACAGCAGTAAAATGTAGAAACAGTCTCTTAAAAATATAAACAATTTAATATTTTAGTTTTTAAATTTGTTTTGTTATCCTTTATCATTTTAAACATTTTTGCTTTTAATACTAATAATAATTTGAACTCCAGCTGGTATTATTTGTGCACCACTGGCTCCCCCTAGCGTCCAGTACGCATAGATTTCCCAGGTAGCAGATAAATAAGGAAGAGAACTGGTTTGAATACATACTTGTCATGCTTGTTCACACCCTTGTTTCTGCTTGCAGGAATCTAGCAGCTATTCAGGACAGGGAGATCTGTTGCTACTCCATTTCCTGCAAAGAGAAAGACAACATTGGCAAGTTGCTGTTTATTTTACATGACATTCCATTTAATCAGATGATACACGATTCTTGTATGTTATCAGCCTTTATTGTAGTTTGTTTCACATAAATTTGGAGAAATACTCAGCGGTTTATGCTGGTAGTGACCCTTCATTCAGACACAGTGGAAGATCTGATCGGAATCAGCTAGAATAGACCAAGTCCAGAAGATTTTGATGCTAAAAAGAGAATGACTGGATGGTCAGTAGTTGGCCGTCTGCTGCCATGTGATTACCATGGAGGAGGATCCATAAGAGATTCAGCCATGAGATACGCAGTTCAGTGTGAAGCCATGTAAACATTTGTATCTTTAATTTATACTTTTTTGTTCTACTTCTATTTTATATTTATCTGGACATGTTTAAATTTTAAGTTTTAGTGCAGTAAAGCACTTTTGGCACCCAGACGTTTTCCACTTAATACCCTAGAACTACTGCTTCATATCATGAGTTTTTAAAGGATCTATATAATGCTTTTTTAAAGCCTTCTCAAGTTAAATGTGGGTATATATATTTTTTTAATTGCCTGTGTATTAGGATCCCCTTTTGAAACGTTAAGGTCAGCTGAAAAATACTTTTTCCCCAACTTAGACATTATCTAAAAAAAAAAAAAGAGTCGCTCTCACTGGGCAGATTAGGTGTCGAAAGAGCCGCTTTTTCTCAACCTTGAGCAGAAATGATGGTGCTCTGCCTTCCATAACCACTTAAGGTGTGTTATTTATTGGGCAGGCGCAGGGCAGCCAGGGTAGATGCTTCCTGGAAGGGGTTGATTATTGCTGCTCTGTGTATAACAGTGCTGGATACTCATTTTCCAGGAAAGTGATTGAGCAGAATTCACCAGTATTACTTAGACCTGCATATACAGTATCAAGCAAAACACCACTTTAGAAATGATATTGATGAAGAAAGAGCATTATGACAGTTAGAAAATTAAAAAAGGTTGCTTTTCCATGATATAGGCCCATTATGACCACATTGTTAGTCATAAACAGGTCAGTATTGAATCTATTAACAGGGATTTGATAAAAAACAAAGTGAACTTGTAATCCTGCAGGGTTTTAATGGTATTTAGATGGAACTAACTTTTTGCATATATGATATTGCATTATTGTTTCAAAAGGTGTGGCTCTAAGGTTTTGAAATTTATTTTGAAATCCATGAAAACGCCTGTTGTGATTCTTTCCTTTTTAATTATTGTCCTTTAGTCTGACTTGAGTCTGTTCATTTGTTTATTTTTTTTATTATGATACCTTAAATCCTCCTTCTTCGTCGTAATCTTTGCTTCTCTCTATTGCAGATATCACACTTCAGTGGCTCATCCAGCACTCAAAGTCTCACAGGAGTTGAAGGCTGCATTTCTTTTTTTTTTTTTTTCTGTGCTATATTTGCTATGGTGCTGTCATGTCACACCCTCACCGCAATTTATAATGTACAGATGCATTTTCACTTGACGTGCTGCACTGTTTTTCTTGTTTCACCTTTTTTTGTTCTTGCCCCAGTGATATTTCAAGAAACTCATAATGCACTACTTAAACCTATGGTTCCAGATTTAAGGAAGTAATTTCACATTATACACCAGTGGAAACTAACTTGTTGAGAAGAGGCTGATTTTCCTTTCACACTGTAGGCATTACTTCTGGGGAAAGTTACAGACAGTGGCTAAAATAATGCATAATCTCTGAAGAAGCGGTTTATTTTTCTCTCTCACACAGTCTGGTATGATGCCAGGATGTGGCTGATTTGGACCTCATTTCCATTGCTGTGCTCTGTTCCTACAGTTGTCTTCTTGGATCAGTGCATGTCTTTTTTTTTTTTTTTTTTTTCTTTTAGAAAATTCTCCATTCGGCTCAATTTAAGCTGATCTGTACAATTATTTTGCGAGTATGATTTTTACCAATGTGGGATATGTGTGTATGAATATATGATTCTATTTAATGTCTGAATGTACCAAATGTAACGCTGTACAGGCTCCTGTGGTTCATATTAGCCTGGGTGTATAGTAGCCTCAGTGGAATGATGTCCTCTGTGCTGCCTCTGGTTTGAGAGAGAGGCAGAAATTGAAGTGCCTTGTGCAGCGTCTCTCTCTCTCTCTCCTGAATAAAACGGCATGTAAGATGGGCCTACCTACGTAGAGCCAAAAAAAAAAAAAAGAGACTCCACCTCAATGTGTTATACAATAAAAAAGGCATGCTTTTTAATTTACTCATGTTTGTGTTATTTACAGTGTTCCTTCTAAAGCTTTCTCCATCCATGTTAAGATTTGGCAAAGCCAAACCCCCCCC
>JAUZNJ010032021.1:0-13898 GCA_034780135.1 Jordanella pulchra | reverse complement strand
AGAGTGACAGCAGGCAGCAGCATATTCCCTTTGCAAGGAGGATTTTGAAAAAATACAATTAATTACTAAACATTATGAAGCAGAAATAGAAAAAGACAAATTTAAGACCATTTTAGTCCAAATTAAATATAACAGAAGGCCAATTATTTAAACAAAATTATTAGATTATCAAACATTTTTTTCCACTCTATAAAGATTTCCATGGCGTCAGTGCAGCTTCAAAATACCCAAATAGAAAGTAATATTTGACCAGATTGAAAAGTGAAAATCCAAGGATTTTGGAAGACTTGATCAGATCTTTGCCAAACAATAAACATCAGCATATCACTAATACGTCATCTAGCAGGAATACCCACCACAGTCATACATGCGGTTTAGCCTGGTGATGTCTACTTCACTGAAGTCCAGCCGCTGACCAATGATATCGTTGAAGTATGGTATGGAGGTTGTAATTGTAGGGACACTGTCATTTTTGTTAAAGGAAAATGGCCGGTAGTGCATGACGGATTCATAATCGTAAGGGGTGTTCAGATCAGTAATGAAGTCATCCTCATATTTGTTGAAATTGTGCTCCTTCCCTGTAAGGAAAGAGTTACACTATCACCATTGTGGAGGAATGCGCATAAACGATCAGTAGATAACCTTGAAAAATGTGCAAAAGTTCCAATGGAAGCCAGACCACATAGTTTGCATATACAAGGCTATACCTAAATACACTTTGAAAGCTGCTAATATAAAGTCTTTTTTTTCCTTTTAGCTATGTCATTCTGTAAAAAGCAGGATGTAAGTCTGCAACATACATATCAAAATTGTCTTTAACTCTGTTTTGCCACTAATCTTTTGAAACGTTGCATTTAAACTATCGCACTATGGAAATGTTATGGCAAAGTTTTATCAGCTTAACCCTCTCTCCACATGACAACTTTTTGGTTAAAACTGGAAAGCTTTTTTTGTGTTTCTAAATTTTGTGTGCACCACAACAGCACCTGTTTTTTTTTTCTCTGAAAACATAAACAAACAAAACAAAAAATCCCCATCTGTCTATACGTATAGACTGAAAAAAATGTATCCTCTCTTTATTAAGAGCGTAGTGTTTGCTGGCATAAGCATGTTGTTGAGTTTCCAAGAACATACTGCCAACTAGAGGAGTGACAGAAAAAAATACAGTTTTTTATAGTTTCTGCTTCTGTTTTGTGCACAGAGATTGACAAAACAGAAAAATATGTTCCTTTGTAATAGATTGCTGTCATGTGCACAGGGCCTCAAGTGTGCAGTTTGGAAACTTGACAAAGTTTGAAGTGATCTAATCCACACAAAAGTTTTACCTCAGTAATTAAGTAAGCAGCATTAACTTATACAGTTGTTGATTAAGGAGTTGGAATAGCAGCATTTACGTATAAAAGTCCCTGGTAGGAAAAAAAAGTAGTTAAGCCCTGGTTAGCTGTAATATCCAAACAGCCCTGGCTACAGATAAAATAGCAACAGGACTTCATAACACTGTTTTAATCATATGCATAAATTAATAGAGCTATGTAATAATCATTATCCTAATATGCTTTCAAACTATCAATGCTTATTAGGTTATTTGACAAATATTTGCATACAAACCAAAAAGAGAGAAATTGTTAACCGTCAACCATCATGTCATAGACTGCAGGAATAATTATTACCAATGGTTCTATATATAGCATTAAAAAACATTTAGCTTGTTGTAGTTCTCTCTATCAGCTAAACTGAAATTCATTAAGTGTTGTTTGCACACACTCAGTTTCTTCTCTGCTAAAACAACGACACTCAGTGAAGTGAAGCTGAGAGAACAGACACCCACCTTCCTCTATCTCGTCCCACCAGATTTGGACATAATCATCTCTGTCTGAACGAGACTGCTCATGGTAGAAGCCCAAAGCATGGAGGAGCTCATGTTCTACTATAGCCTTGGTGTCACACCCGGCTCCAATGGACACGTTCTGGCCTATTCCATCATCTCCAACGTATGACCAGCAACTGCATGGTTAATGTTGAAAGCATCAAATATGTAAATATAGAAAGCTTCTGGTTAACCACTGGTCAAAAAATTAAGACATCAACCTAGCTCCAGTGTCTCACCCGGAGAGCTTGACGAAAGATATGAAGGTGGACTCTCCCTCATAGGGTTTAAAGTCCACACAGGATCTTAAGCGGTATTCCTCAAGAGCTTGTAGGATCACACCCTTAGCATTCAGGTCTAAATTTCAAAAGAGAAGTAAACACAAAATAAGCACCTTTGTATTAAATTATTAGCTGGTGGTTTGCATTAAATGTGCATGGTGTACCTAATGAATCTGTCAAGATGTAAGGTATGGGAAACTTCCATCTTCTTGTTTCATCAATTATGGCATTTCTTTTGGACTGCACAACATAAGGAATGCATTGAAAGCTAAATTTTCAGCTTTCACTGAAAACTTTTGATGTATCCCTCTGCACTTACATGGACAGCAATGTCTCCCTCAAAGAGATGTTCTAATCCTGAATATCAGCAATAAAAATTAAAGTAGTTAATAAGTAAGTAGAACTAATAGGCTGCATCTGTGCAGGAATTATAAAAAGGAATACCTTTGTTAATTTCAAGAATGTCATCTCTCAGTTCTCCAGGATCTGCCTCATCTTCTAAAGATTAAAGTCAGTGTTAGAGCAAAAAGTTAGAAACCAAAACGTCAGATTTATATGAAGAATAAGGTTTAAAGAGACCAACCAGTTATTGGAGCAGCCTGCACCTATAGAACAACAACAAGGTCTTCTGAATACAAATGCCGAGTCAAAACGATTTCCTCGGCCTCATATAAAGAACTGAAATTCTTAAAGACGTCTTACCTTTAACATGACAAACACTCCGATCAGAAGGGAAATTTTCTTTAAATCTCTCCCAGACCCCATGTTGAACAGAAACATGATTCTGTCTGACTGCAGTGTGAAAAACTATCCATCAAAAAAAGGGCCAAAGAGGAACTTTGATCAGGGCTGTTATTTGTAATGAGTAACAAATTTTACTTGTCCTTGTTGGAGCTGCTGGAGCTGACATGGCATGTTTAGGTGATAAAACCATAAACAGCACATTATGAAATGAAGATGAGTGCAAAACCCTGACAGAATATTATGAAGGCATTTTGATAAACAACAAGCTAAAAAGGCACACTTTTTAAACCTATTTATCTGATAGGATAAAATTAAATTTAAAATTTAAAACTCTTACATTAGATGGATACAACACTATATTAACTCATCCATTAAACTAAAATAAGTAAGAAGTTGGGAAAGTAGTAAGCAGAAGTAAAATGGAAGCTAAACTTTTGTAATGGAAAAAGCATTACACAGTTGTGTCTTAGTATGTGTTTTCAATTGGGGGGGGGGGTTTACCAACTAAATATGCCAAGATACAGAGATGAACACCTCCAACCACTGAGAGATTCATTTAAGAACAAGAAGGTAAATTCAACATTTTGGCATACGGTAGTTTAGTCAAAGGTGCCAAAACTGTACCCGCTGTGTTTTTCACCTTATTTAAAGGGGTCTGTTTTTAAATAAAGCTTCTGATTTCCTTTGTAAGACTCATTCTGCATATGACAGCATTTGGTCATCAATTTTGCACTTAATATGAATGAACAGCTCATAAGTGAACTGCTTAAAGCACAAAGGTTTTAAAGGTGAATCCTATATTCATTATGTACAGAAGTTGCAACACCTGACAACAGCTAAAAAAAAGACATTCAATGGCTTGCTCTAAAGGTATAACTGTCGTCTCTGAAGATACCAGACATAAGGGGTGGAGCATCAACATATGTGTCCTGTACATAAAAGGTTTTCCTTTTCTGTACAGTCTAATCTAACCTTATATTTGGTTCTTTTTATATTGTATGGAGTCTTTTATACCTTATTGTTTTCATTTGCCGCTGACAAAACTACATTTTGCCCCCTTTTCCATGGTTTTCTAGTCAGCTCAGATCTGATAAAGACCGTCTGAAATAAGAAACAGGCACTAATGATTGGCCTTTGACTAGACCATTACAGTAAATATATAATATATCTTCTAGACTTTCCATTGCAGTAAACAGTCTCTAGAAGCCTCTCCATGGTTCTTAAACAATCATCTTGCCTCTAGTTTGATCCATCTTCTAACCATCTCATCCACTCCCTCTGTTCCTTCTAAAATGAAAGATTCCCAATCCATAATTCTGCCAACACTGTGTTTCACCATGAGAATAACATTTTCATGGTAAATGTTTTCCTTCACACACAATATTCTACATGTGGACTCAAAGGATTGTTTTGCCATAGATCACTGCAGAAGCTCCTTCCAAATGTTTTTCTTTCACTCTACAGTTTTGAGCTACTTTGTTGGTCTATAACATAAATCCCCAATTAAATTCTAGCAGTTTGTGAAGACTACCTTCCCTCAAAACAATTGCCAGACACATGAATTCCCTACCAGAGCTTTATTTAATGTCGTCTAGGATACCCTGTGCTGATCAAATAATTTTTTTCTTTTGCTACATTTCCAAAAGTACTGAACACATTTGAAAAATTATTTGAATTTTAAAGACACAGCTAGGCAAGGCCCTGATTTTACTAAGCTCTGATTGGTCATTTATTTTTCAAATTTCTCAAAGTGGCCATGAAAGCACTATATTCCTTACACAGGATTTTTTTCTATAAAATGTAGTTTCATAGCTGAAGGCTAAAAAACATGCCAGGTATTTATGCAGAAAAAAGCATGTACTCTTTTTAGAGCCTTTTATTAACATTTCATGACACAGTTTAATCACATGTTGTCCAACACTTCCCATGCAGTTATCTTCACAGATGTTTTTCCTCATTTAAGCTGTACTCCATCCTGTCACACAAAAAAAAATCTCACTGTAATATCTGCATTTATGGTGTTAGATACAGTAATTAAGTGTATACATACCATTTAGTTTTGTTATAGAAGCCTGTATGACTTTATTCATGGGAAACAATCGGGACTTCTGTTTTGATGAGCGAGGTTAAGTCTATAGAGAAGGAACATGGACATTTTGTTTGCTTTGTGGTGGCTTTGGACTTTTAACTTTTACTTATTGAAAGAAAAATGCAATAAACCTTCAAAATCACTGAAGATGATGAGGTCATCATCCTTCAGGTAATTGCGTCTCTTGAGGTCAAAGTACTTTATGAAGTTCCTCCAGCCCAATGATTCACCTCTGTAGCACTGACAGGAGGAGTCGTACGTTCCCACCTTAGAGGGGTTATCCCAATAAAGCTTTCCATCTGAAGCTAGAAGCAATGAGAACAAAAACACAGTATGGAAAATTGATTCCCGAGCTTAAGGGCACAGGAATAACTTGAATTTAAAGGGAACTTGCATAACATCTCCACCTTGCCTTGCCTCTCCTCCCACAGTCTCCCACTCTATTCATATGCTATTTGCTTCTTAAAATCATCTGTGAGTCTGTTTCTACAACCCTTAAAGTAGTCAATGGTTCAAGAGCACCATGAATGAGGAGAATTATCATGATGCAGGGATTAAGTTCACCTGCGAGACTAGGTCACAGCATCTTAATCCTTGGTCTCTAAAAAACATATTTTTTAAGTAAGGGTTTAAAAGTCAACGTGTGACTGGGTACAATTGTGGTGAGATGGTGGTAGTCGGAATAATTTTCTAACTCGTCCCATCTTAAAAAAATAATTAAGAAAGGGATGAACAATGCTCTGTTACTGCATGACATACGTTTGGTGTTGTCTGCATCCTTTTCCTTTTGAGGTAAAACAGCTGCATAAATGAACTCTATAAACTGTAATTCTAATTTAGTATAAATTGTCTTTTATTTTTTCCATCTGGGGAATAAGACAAACTTACTTGTTCTCATATCAGTGGTAAAGCTGCGGGCAGAAGACATCCTCTCCAAAATATCTGGGTCTTGGTCCATCACCACTATGGTGGCTTGTCGGTTTACAGATGGCCACTTCATCACAACATCATTCTCCCCACTGGCCAGGTGGAAGTAGAGCCCAACATAGTTCCCAGAGTAATCACTGTAACTGGACAGAGGTTTGACACGTAGGCCATAACCATAGCCTTCGCGGCTGTAGAAACGGGGGCTGTCAATAAATGTGTTCTCGTCTGCTTTTTCCATGATCTTGGAGAAGTTACGGATTGTCCACACAGCGTTTGGGCAGCGTGTCTCGGTCAGGCTGATGTCGTCGATATAAATACCTCCTGTGGAGGCAGTGGGGTCTCCTCGAGAGGCTTGGAAGCCATAGCGAAATTTAACTCCCACTTCCAAAGGAACATGAGCGATCTTCCATGACTTTTCAGAATCCACTGGGTAGAGAGCAAAGGTTAATGTTTAAGAACTAACGTAATGAATGTTAGTTTACAAACATTATTCAGTGTTGTTTCAATCAGCTTAACACATAGAAGTCGTGACTTGGACCTAGATCCTGCTGACGTTTTTTAATGGTTTCTCCTATATTTTACTCCATCCAAGTTCTAATTAACTTGGATTAGTCTTCCCTCACCAACACATAATGTGTTCAGGTTGATAAGCCCTGGTGGTTTTCACAAACACAGTTCAGGGTACTATCTTGCAGAAGTGTGTTACCAGTATGGCAATTATTTTTTTGAATGACCAAATATGGTTTGCTGTATAGTTGATTTTTCTAGGAGACATTATTGTACTTTGTTTATAAAAAAATACTTTAAAACTGCACACTCTCTTGTGTCTCTTGATTTTTATCCTTACGCCAGAAAGAGAACATTTAATGTTGCCATTTTAAAAAGGGAGTGAAACCTTTTTTTCGTGTCTCATTAGTACCAAAAACAAATTGAAAGGTTAATAAATAAAGTAATCAAGAGACAGTAGTAATAACTATACATTCTCAGGTTAATAATAATTCATGGGCAAATTTTTCTAGATGTAAAATGGCTCAGATTAAGTATGCCAGTATGTTTCCAGATGGAAATCTTTTTGACTTCAGTAAGCGTGTCCATTATTTACCATAAAAAGTTTGTATTTTCTTCATTTTGCGGACAGTGCCTGTGCCGTCGTCCATCTTGGTCCATACGACCAGCCTGTCTTGAGAGCTTCCGGTCATCTTGTAGAAGAACTGCAGACACTGAAACTTCCTTTTGGGGTAAAGGGTTCGGGATTCCAGTAAAGCAGACTGCAAAGGGTCTCCAGTCCTTGTATCGAAGTACATGAAATACCCTGCATCTGAAAATAAGTGAAAAGAGAGCTTTAATAATAAAAAAAAAAGATTGAACTTTTCCTTTTAAAGATTAGCTGAATTTCTGCTTTGTTGTATTTTAGAAATGAACAAATTCAACTCTGACCTCTGCACCTTCCCAGAAGTGTATGATCCTCATCACCAGTGCTGCTCTTCATATGGACCCAGTCAGTATCGTCACTAGAAGACTGGATCATCCCACAGATGCTCGCATACTCAAACGAACACTGATCCAGAAGGGTCAGAGGACCAGCTGGGCAAAATGCATGACAAAACTGAGACGTTAATTTCTGCAGCTATGTGTTTGTACCCAGATGCTAAAATAGGAATAGAACTACATACAGCAGTTATACATTCGGTTGAGCCTCAAGGTGTCCATCTTGCTAAAGTCCCTGTACTGGCCGATGATGTAGTAGAACTCAGGGATTTTGGTGGTGATGGTGGGGATGGATTCATTCTTGTTGAAGGAGAAGGGTCTGTAATGCATTACAGATTCATAGTCGTATGCTGTGTTTTGATCTGTGATGAAGTCGTCATTGTATTTGTTGAAGTTGTGCTCCAGCCCTGCGGAGGATTTTATCTTTAGGACAGTTGCACGATATTAAGGGCATTTAACAAAAGAAAAAAAAGCAACATAAACTATTGTTATGTCTTTGCATTTTCAAGAGTTACCTGGCGTCACCTGATCAAGCCAAATATCCACATAGTCATCTCTGTCTGTACGAGACTGTTCGTGGTAAAATCCAAGAGCGTGCAGCAGCTCATGCTCGACCACAGCCTTGTGGTCACAGCCTGTTCCTAAAGACAAAATCTGACCATCCTGCTGGTCCCCAACGCTGGAGAAGCACCTGAAAGGAGGAGTAGCTGCTTAAAATGAAACCTAGAACAGACAATATAAACCAGTTTATTGTCCAGCGTTGTGTTTGTGTAACAGTGGAGTTAAAAGGTAATACAAATTTGTTTTTTTGCTCCCTGGTCACATTTAATGGTTTACATCATGAAAGTAAATTTCACATAAAGATGGAGTAAACAATGACCAAATGTAGAACAAAAAGACTCATGTCAGATTTACCAAATGATCTCCAAGAGTCCTGGATAACTGGGCTGAGGACTAATAAGACTAAAATGGGTTAATTTTTATGGTATATATTAAATTATATCAAAGTTAAGATAAAAAAAAGAACATAATGCAGACAGTAAAGCATGGTGGTGGTAGTGTGATGGTCGGAGGCTAGTTTATATTTCTTATACAGCTTTGACATATTTGATACTAAGATTAAAAAAATAAATCAGGAAGCTCTCAGGAATAGTTTTTGCATATGGAGGAACAGAAAACAAAAAGATTACTGACATACCCTCCCCTCTTTTCAAACTTGATGTAAGTTTTCTCTCCCTCATAAGGCTTGAAGTCCACACAAGACTTGAGGCGATACATCTCAAATGCCTGGTGGACACAGCCTTTAGCGTTCAGATCTTAACAGAGGAGTCATAAACAAAGGACACAAGAGGTTGTTTTTTTCCCAATACATAACCAGCTGTTAATTAGTTAAAATTAATAGAGATTTATGCTGTCATACATACAGTACTGGGATCCCATGTACATTAGGGTATGATGTGTTGCATTTCAAATGCAGGTCAGTATACTGGTGTTAGTTGTTATTAATTGGTGGTAATGCAATTACTGCAACACTAGAATGTTAAACTAGTTATATCCTAAAACACTTTAATCATTCTCTAAAATGGGAAAATCTCAAGACAGTTTTATTGGAAGCTGTTAAAATGAAATGACGGAACAATCAAGCAGCAACAAATGTAGCCTTGAAAGTATTAATCTGCATTTCCAGTCTCTAAAGTCCTTCATGAGACCTGCTGATAATTTGCTGATTCAGATAATCAGTCAACTAGAATAAGGCAGCCTTAACTGCTCGAAAATAGAGGAACATGAAATAGCTCCCTTCTATTGAAGCAATTTCGCTAGACTAAGGAAAATTCAACATGATGCTCTGTCTAAACAATGTGAAATACTGATAAAAAGTAAAAGGGAAACAATTCCATAAGAGGAAGCTTTTCAATGTCTGAATGAGGTTGAAAAGACAGTTATGATGAAATGGGAAAACCATACCTGACTTTATAATCTGTTTTTTGGTCAAATTTGTCCGCCAACTGTTTGCATAGTTAGTTGTAAACATTATTTTTTGATCTAATATAGAAATGCCAATTCAGGTGTCTTGAGGATTTCCAGGAAAACAGTAATACAACAAAAAGAATTTCTTATTAATTTCATAAATTCCTTTTGTGTATTTGTATATTTCATTTCTTGAATTACTCTTTATTGGGAACTAAACAGTCCCAAAGCATGATATATATTACCATGCTATACTGCAGGTCGGGATAATATTTTTTTATTTTTTTACGGTCTTTTTTTTTTCTGGTCTTCTCTCACTTCCATTACTATTTACTGGTATGTAAATTAGACTTTTTATTTTTAGAAACTACTACTTTACCTACTGCTGTCCCTCTGACCACTTTTCCTGGTTTTATTCAAAGGTTAATCCACGGAACGACAGGGAAATAAACACACTTTAACTCTTGTTTTTATTTTGGTAAGCCACTTTAAATGAACTTAAATTAAGACTAAAATTTTGATCTAATTTGCCTTTATTGCTTTTATTTCTCTGAAACTTTTATATTTTTTGTTTCATGTCAAAAAAATTTGAAAATCATTCCAAAAAATCTGTTCCACATAAAATTAACTCACCTAAATCATCCCCCAGAATATAAGGGATTGGAAATTTCCACCTATATCTATGGTCAGTCAGGGCATTCCTTCCTTTCTGTAACATTAAAAGTTAGTTTAAAAGTCAATCTCATCAATAGAAATAAACGATTAAAACATATATTTATATATGGGTTGTCAAATGTGAAAATTTAACAAAAACAATTTTCAGGTCATGTTCTGTTATTTTGTGCTCTTTATTTACATTTACTGTTTTTTCTAATATTTAGATGCAAACGCTAAATATAAATTTTACATTTCGTCATCATATATTTACATTTACATCTTTTAATTTGTCATTCTTTTTAAAGGACCCAAGCCCACCTCCCCTTCTCATTGATGTTACTCTGTAAGGGTACACAAGTTGATTTCAGACAGATTTCAGTATTTAGTTATAAGATATATATTTAGATTTAGGAGTTAAATATAAAATATATATTTAAGATTTGGTGTTAGAATTTAGATTTCCATATGAATATAACATTTTATATAGATATATGATGCATAAATTGATTTAACATGCACATTTAAACATAGATTTAACATATTTAGTTTTTTACCCTTATATGTAAAAAAAAAAACTTAATAGGAAGAAATCAACAAGTAACAGAAATGTGACAAAGCTATTTTTTTTTTGTTAAATTTGGGTCCCCATACTTTTAACTCAAGAAGACGTTGCACTTTAGTCACTTAAGAGTAGGAGGAACAACAGCTGCTAATAAAATACTTGCATTCTAAGATGGTTCAGCAAAAGAACAGTCATCTTGTTATTACTTACAGGAATCAAAATGTCTCCCTCAAGGAGGTTGGCATCAGAATCTACATTAAAGTGCAGAGTTCAACATTATGTCAGTGAATCAGACTCCTTTGTTTTAATATTACTCCCATAGAACCATTGGATATCATTTCTTACCTTTGTTAAGGAGTGGGTTTTCGTCCTCACCATTCTCATACACTTCTGCAATGCATACACATGGGATGGAGTCTATGGATGTGCCTCATATGTTGTATCCAATTATTATTAGCATAAATGATCATTATTCATTTTTACCCTTTTTACGTACCGTGTACCTTACTCGAACGTGGTATCTGCAGAAAGTAAAGCCAATGTAATTTGGAACAATTCACATTAAAAAAGAATCACAGATTCTGAATCTATTCAGTACTTACAGTGAATGCTGTGGTCAAAGCCACAAGTCCAAGCAGAAAGAGTCCCCTTTGCATTTTGATATAAGGTCTGAGTGACTAAAAGCTGCTGTTTCAGTTAAATTGCCGACTATGAGGTCTTAGAGGTGGAATCAGCTTTATGGCATCAGTAAAGACTAACCAAAGGACTTTGACTTATTCTGTTACATATTATTGAGGGATTCTCATGTGCACTTGCTTGTTTGTTATTAACTTTATCTTACAGCATATCATCTAATCTGGTCGTTAACATCAGATGACCTTCCTTAACTCTGGTCATCTTGCAACATAACATGTCATTAAATATAGATGATTAAAGGTTATGAAATATTTCATATGTTTAAGTAAAAAACAAAACAGCAGTTGAGTTTATAATACCTTCAACGTATTCAATAGACCAACATTCCATAGTCAACTTTCTCTGGAGTGGTTCAGTTCAGTTAGGTTCAGCAGATTTAGGTTTGCAGGTTGCAAGACTCTTAACAGGCGACAGGCAAGAGCCATGGGTGATTACAGTAGAAGACAGGGACACTAGCTGTTCTCTGATTCACTTTTTTACTTTAAAGCTGCCACTTACAGGCAATAAAGGGCTATGGACAAAATACTGGCTTGGAACCCCTGACACACCGACAGAGAGGTTTTAAGTGCTGTATTTTGACATTGTAGTGACAGTAATGTTTGGATGTGTGAGGGGGCATAGTCCCATAATCTGCTTAGCAGGTGAGTTCACTCTATTTTGATGATGCATGTCAGAAAAACATATTGTGAAATAAGCAAAGCATTACAGAAAAAGTCATAATGCTCCACTTGTGAAATAAAATCAGCTTGGCTTCTCGTTAGAACAATTTTGACAGCTACCAAGCCAGACAGGAAACCTTAACCTTGAGACAGTTTCTGTTTCTCTGTATGTTTTACCGCGTGGGAAAGGCAAACTCTGGTAGGGAGCAGTTCTCACATCAACTGTTTGCTTTTGCTAAGCTGCTGAAAAAAGAGAAGCCTACTTGACTAAAGACCCTAAAAGTGAGCAACAACGCTGTGAAAGCTAACTAAAAGGATAAGAGACAATCATAAATAATCAAATTAAAAGCGATAAACTGTCACGTACCACCATAGAGTCCATATCAGCCACACCACCCAGATTTCTTCTGGATTAAATCTACTCTTCCTAACCAGAACCAACCATGCAGCCTTTAGTTGTTATACTTCACCAATATGAAACAAACTGGCATAAAAATGTAAAAGTGCTTAAACCCTTTGTTGCTTTAAATCATGATTTAAAAAAATTTAAAAATTGTTAGTGGCCTTCATCTGACATTTAAACACTGTTTGTAGTTTTCAGTCCAACTTCCTGATCAATCATTTCATCATTTTCTTTTACAATCATTTTATCATTTAAATTATTAATTTGTATTATCTTTAATAATTCAAGTTCACTCACCATCTAATTACATTTATGCCACCATGATGGAGGATAACATTTGATAACATTCTTAGTTAATCATTTGATTATGTTTTTTAGACTGTCTAAAAAATCAAAACTTCATGATGAACTATGCTGTCATATAATAATGTCTAGAATGTATTTTTTGAATGACCTGGTAAATAATATTTTCTTATCATTTATAACCGTTGCTAAATTTATTTCCAAACAATAAAATCAATCCAAACTATTTAATCTTCATAAAGTTGAAGATTTCTCCCTTTGAGTTATCATTTCCCATCATGGTTATAAGGAGGTATTTATTTACATTATTCTGCTAACATTTCAGCTAGAATATAGAAGATCAGCACTTCTGGTAACTTTCACTCTGAATTACTATCTATGGCTCTGTCAAGAGTTATGAAGACACTTCAAATAAAAGTACAAAACACTGATGGAAACACATCTACTGTCCAGAGAAACCTTTTTTTTCACCTTACTCTGAAAAAGAGTATGTTCTCTACTGAACTTCCTCTTACTAAATTTGTTCCAAATCAGCACTATACTTTTCTCCGTTGTTAGAATATTATCTCTCTCATCTCTGAAAAGGCTAATCAGAGGAGAAGAATAGCCAAGTCCAGGATGGCGGACTCATTACTGTATTTCTCTGTAGATCTCAGTGTTGCCTTTTAGATGTCATTCAGAATATTCTTTTAGAAAGACTTGAAAGTGCTTTTGGAATTACGGGATCAGCTATAGGCTCGTTTAAATCTTATTTATCTGACAGGTTTCACTTTGCTAATGTTAATATTTTTTTATTTAAGCTTCAGGCTACCTGTGGAGTACCACATAGATCAGTGCTAGGACCAATTGCATATACTACTATATTTCCATGAAATTCTTGTCTTTGGACAAGACTCTATGAAAAGAAGCTGCTTAGCCAGTCACTATACCTGGATGGGATAACTTTAAAAACCTTGGTTTTATTTTTGCTAAAGAATTGTCATTTACAGCCCTCATTTTCTATAATTCTCTTCTTTCATACATATAATATTGCATAAATAAGAAATATCTTGTCCAGAAGTGACTAATCCATGGACTTATTGCCTCAAGCTTTTATTACAACAATTTTTTTGCCGTCATGAAGTTACAAAATATATTTTAAAAAACCTTCAGCTAATCCAAAACACTGCAGCCAGAGTTCTGAAGAAAGAAAGAAAGAAAGAAAGAAAGAAAGAAAGAAAGAAAGAAAGAAAGAAAGAAAGAAAGAAAGAAAGA
>JAUZNJ010032020.1:0-13899 GCA_034780135.1 Jordanella pulchra | reverse complement strand
TTAACGCGGATCCAGTTTGCCGTGCTGCCTGTTCTGAGGACACATCACCTGTAACTCTGTTCTGGACTCTGTGTTAAATAAAACGTCTTCTTTTCCACTACAACCTGATCCTGCCTCTACCTCACCACCCTCCAAACAACCGCATCATGACAAAACAGAAAAAAACAAGGTAAACAATTGGAATGGAGACGGGTGAAACATGTAAAGAAGGACATGCAAGAGTTATAATGAAACAAATTAGTTTTAGTCCTACAGAAAACACTTCTGCCAACTGTCTGCTGCAGGAAAACAGACATGTTGACTTACCTGTGACAACCCCAGGTAAATGGAAACAGTCTCAGAGATGTAGAGGAAACGTCCTTCCTTGTTTAGTGCAAATACAAAACCATCCAGTGACTGAAAAACAAAGGTGAGACAAAGTTACATTCAGTCATTGTGCTCTGTTATATTACAGTTTATCGAAAACCACTCATTTATTAAGAAGGGAGTTTTTGAATATTGAGTAAAAATAAAATACTTTGGTCGAAAAGATGAATTGCTCTGCTTTTATTCAAGAATAATGAAGTTGTGAGCGAGGAGGTGGAGCAGGAGTCAACCCATGAATAGAGGCCTCTTAGTGCTCGACGCTGCTGGCAGGGCTTGAGTTCTGGTTGACCTGACTGACCTTTACAGCAGGCCTTCCCTCTCTCTGTTAGACTAAAATAAAATCCACTTGTGTATATAAAATAAAAGTAAGTTGTTTTAAAAGAAAGCTGATAACAGTTTCCAGGTCCTCAGGTTTCCTCAGGTTTCAGTGTTATTGAAGGTCTCCTCCAGGCTGTTTATACCATTAGTTAAATGTCTAGATATGCTTCCGATCAAAATATAGGAGATCATTTATTAGCATATATGACAATATCTTCTATGTGTTACGTAATTTATTTCCTTTTTGATTATAAATAAACGTGTAGAATATTGAATGTTAAATTGATTGCCTCAAATCTTAATTTGGTCATCAGTGAATTTGTTTTTATTGATCTCACTCAAAATAATCTTGTTTTATTTACTTGGGCTGCATGGCGGCAGTTTTTAGCACTAATACCTTACAGCATTAAGGTCGTTGGTTTGATTCCCAGCCCAGGGTCTTTCTGCATGGAGTTTGCATGTTCTCCCCCTGCATGCATGGATTCTCTCCTGGTACTTCCAATATGTTAATCAGCGTCTCTAAATTCTCCTGATGTGTGAGTTTGTGTGTCTGTGTTGCTTCTGATGGACTGAAAACCTGTCCAGGGTGGAACTCGCCTCTTGCCATTAGACGGCTGGAGATGGGCAGCAGCTCCACTGCCACCCTGACGGATTAAACGGGTGAAGAGGGATGGATGGATAACCAAAGTGAAAAACAAAACCCTTCTGATGCATCTCAGCCCTCAGACAAAGGTCTCAGCATGTCTAATAGTGTATTTATGTGACAACCACGCTGCAATACTCAACTACAGACGCTCCTCTAACACACACACTCCAACTGATGCCGCCCAGGGACACACACATTCTACAGGAAACACTTTCAGTGTGTCTAATGCTGCTGTTTTGTATATAAGTCATGGCAGAACCCAGAGATAAAAGATCCAAACCAACCCCCCCACCACCACACACGTGTGGTGTACTGCTTTCCTGTATCTGTTATCAGCTTTAACTGTTACTATGCTAATAATTAAAAACTTACACATCTGTTCTCCTAATTATTGATGATACTTTCATGTAAGGAAACACGTTTTTAATATATCTATGTTTTAGTGTGCAGAATAGGTAAAATTAATGTGTTATAATCTGTATCAAAACAGTGTTTTCAATTATATTCAGCTGCTTTTAAATCCTATAATGAAAAAACAAACAACATTTTAAATAGCATGAACTTTTTTATACTAAAATGTTTGATCTTAAACATGAAAATGTAAGCCTTTAGGCCACGGTTGTCATGTTTGATGCTATAGACATAATTTTGTGTCAAAAGGAAAATAAGCAACAAATGAGGTAATCAAAGATTTTCCTTAGAATTGAAAATAACTTTATTTTTTAATGGAAATGTGTAAATCTGAACAGCACTATTTACCTTTTATGTTCAACTTGTGTTCTGTTTAATTTGTATTATTATGATTTAAGAACTTATATTTTAAAGGTCCTGTCTTCAGATCTACATCTACACTGATTGGTGCTTTAGGAGATGCATCTGGTAAAACGTAACACGTTGATAACTGTCTGGTTTGATAATATCCAAAGGTTAAAAAAAACACAGAAATGTGATAAGCTTGTTCTTTTTGTCTCAATCCATAATTTTCCTTATTTTCCTTCCTTTTTTATCATCATTATTATGGCTACTCTTCAACTGAGGGAATCAAAGACCCTCGAAGTTCATGTCAGTGAAAGTAATTCACTCCTGAAAACCACACACAACAATGACCCAGTGGGGGGACTTAATCGACACAAAGCTAATCCTAAACTAGAGTTAAACCATGTACATGTCCACATTTAATTGTGACTCAATGGGGGTGCTATACTGCCATAGTGTTTCCACATATTTCTGTAAGTTTAGTAGGATTCCTGTGAGGTTAGGGTTTTAGATTGCTGATGAAAATCCACGACGCATTATACAAGTTATTCAATATAATCTGTGTTTATTTATCTTGAAGGCCACACAGCACTGGTTAGATGCCAGTTAAATTCTTATTTTTCTTGCCTTTTTCTTGGGCTCTTCCTGTATAGCCTGGAAATAAAGCACAGCTGTGGTTCCTGCAGATATTCCCTTTGCTTCAAACCGGCTGACATCAGTTACAAAACCAGCAGAGAAGCATTTCGGAGTAGTTTGGGTGAAAGCATACGCATGGGGTGCAGGGGCCACAGAAAAACAGAGCAAAGACTGACATGTGTAGATAATCCCAGCAGGTGTTTTTTTCTACTTGTTTTTATGGTTTTTCGGCTTGTCTGATTAGAGTCCAGGTTTAGCAACAAGAGCCTCCAGGTGAAGGTAGGCAAATCTGTCGGTTTCATAGGGATTAACAGGGATTAATTAGAGTTGGAAAGCAATTTTAGAGGCGATCAAGTGTGTGTGTGTGTGTGTGTCTAAACTACGCTGATCTAATGTTGATGTAAATGCACACTTCCACACACAGACACCATGAACCCACATCATTTTTTCCAACTGTTTTGCAAAGCCTAAGTTTTTCTCCTATTTGACCTTAAAGAGCAACAGCTCCAACCAAATATCACACAAAACTTTTTTTTAGCTCTGTTCTTTTTTCTTGTTTACCTTTTTTAGTTTGTATTGCATTTTTTGGCAGAAGGTCAACCGGCTCTTGAAAGGTGGCAAAGGATCATAAACCACACAAAGATATGGGTAAAATAAGCCAACTGACTGCAGCATAAACAGCTTACCAGTATATTCAATTATGTTATATAATGTGCTGCTGAGCCAGGCTTTCTTTCTGTTTGTTTAAAAAAGGAAAAACATATCTGTGCAAACCAGGTATGGGCTGGTTACTAGTTGTAAGGTATAGAAAGGCACAGTTTCAAAAGCATTTTCTATCATACTGCTTCTGCAGTATAAGCTGTTTTTTGAGAAATCATCAGAGTGCTCAGGTTGTGAGCAGCTGCAGCATCACAGCTCCTCCCCCCGCGCACCCGTTTAGCAACAAGCTCTACAGGCTGGATGATGGCTGATGGAGCGGAGAACACCAGACATTTCTTCCTGCTTTGGCACTTTCAAAGAACTTCATAGTGAGCTATATGGGGAGACTTTGTCAAAGCAAGAAGACAGTTGGTTGACAGACGGCTGGAAGGAAGAAGGTTGGCCTACATGGCTTTGGACAACGGCGGCCAGAGTAGCCATCACCCAGCACTATTTGCTAAGTAAAACTAAAAATGTATTTACTTTAGTCTTCAATGTGGCCTTCAAAGGTTCTAGTCTTATATATATATATATATATATATATATGTGTATATGTCCCAAAAATCAAAAGGATAAATGCACACTTAAAGGAGAGTGAGAGTCTGGAAGGAGAGAAAACCCGTTTTTGCTTAAGGTTATACTACTGTTAGAATTTCGGCCCCATCTCAGTGCACACCTCCCTCCTTGGTTTCGCCAGAGAAGTGTTCCCAACTCCTCATAAAGAAAGTAGCAGTTGACTGTCCCAAAAGGCTAAATAATAGTATAACCATACAGCCAGAATTTACCATGTATATGTAATGGTAACGTAAACAACAGGGGAGAAGATTAATAAGTCTTGTAGAGCTATTAGCCATGACATTGAATTTGGACATTAAGGACCAATGTCCAGCCTGGTTAACCCTGAACACTGATGAAGGAAGATGTGGATTTTAAAATTAAGTGGCTGTCACTTAGTCTCTGCATGTGCTGACAGTATAGAGAGAGTTTGAGTTAGTGGGGCATAATGTTCAAGAAATGATTTCCTGTTAGTTTCTTTAGCATAAACAGTAACCAAAGACAGAAGTATAACTTACAACAAGATCACGGCTCCAAGTCAACTGACCTGAGTCTGTGAGCAGTAATACTGCATCGTTTCTTTGTTTGTTTCGCTTTGCTTTGCATATTAATAAAACATGGATTGGGAGGTTTTTGATTTGAATGCTCTGTGCTCAGCACACATAGCTGCATGCGAATGCATATACTTGTCTGTGTCATTTTATTTTCAATTATACTCACATAGTATGATGTAAGCCCATGCCTTATACACGTGTGTGTAGGAGGGATCAAGGACAAATCAGATTCACACACACTGGCGAAAAGTGAAGTAAACAGATTCAAAAATCACACACATGCAGCAGATGAAACCAATTGGCAAAGAAAAGTCATGAAGAATAATCCACACTATAATATACCCAAACACACACACAGACATTGTCTCTGCCTCTTTTGCTCTTTTCTTTTTCTCTCACAACAGTATACAGAATCACACACCCCGTGGCAGCGGCCGGTGTGCGTGTGTCTCTCTTTATGAAATCACAGAGGGTCTGACCGCCTCATAGTAATTATGCTAATTGCCTGGATGCCCTTGCCTTTATTTATGCGGGGCTGGTAAGATAAATAAGAGGAAATTGCTTTGGATCTAACTGTATTCATTTCAGCATGCTAACTAGAACACTAATGCCGCTCTCACTGTTTGCAAGTGTGTGTGTGTGTGTGTGTGGGTGTGTGTGTGTGTGTGTGTAACAAGGAGGCAGCTGAGCTGGGGTGATGGGGGGTCTTTTGTTCACAGATATGTTTACCTCTTAGAAATTCAGCAGGTAATTGCAATTTTGATTCTATATTTCCTTTCTCTGTGTGCAGGGGGTGGGGGCTGGGAAGGAGTGCTTTGATGTGTTTTGTCTCTCTGACATCAACTTGGCAGGTTAGCAGACATGTCAGAGAATATGTGCTCTGACGCTCCTCTGCAACCAATCCCATTCCAATTTGTTTATATCATTTTTATAAATTGACTGACTGTTGGATCCTTGATTTTCAAAACATGGTAACTGAAATATTTAAGAATATCAGGAATAGCAAAAGAATAACCAAACTAATTTAAAGAGAAAATATTTAAGGTTTGAATGTTTGGTAGAAATATTTTAAACAGCCAGAAATATTTTTCCAATCCTAGTTAATGTTATTGATTCTTCCTAGTTATGATCGGCGTTGTCCTTGGATGGCAGCTGTTTACTAACAGAAACGATTTTCTTTCACAGCCTCCCTGTGACTAACTGGATCTGCTCTCTTTTATCCCATTTAGTACTAAAAACTGGTTCATAGCTCATCTGCTTCATTGATTCTTTCTTAATCCGAGCCAATTATGGAACTAGTTTACAACTGCAATTTATAACATAGAAAGTATTTCTAGATCAGTACTTCTATGTTTCTTTTCCAGGTCTGCTTCTGTCACCCTCAGCAGAGAGCTGCTCACACTGAGCCTGGTTCTGCTGGAGGCTTCTTCTTGTTAAAAGGGACCTCTTCCTCTCCACTGTCACCACATGCATGGTCTGTGTGAAAGATTGCTGTAGAGTGAAGAGACACAGTCCAAGTAAATGTCTACTGTCACCACATGCTCATCCAGGAGAAGCAAATCCTGCAATCAAAGCATTTAACCAGTTTGACTGCATGATCTGATGGAAATGTCTTTGTGAAGTGCCTTCAGATTGTCATCATCTGCTACTCTGGGTTTTTGTTTCTTTTCCAGTTTACACTTTGATTTATGTCATTCATTTCCATTTAGTTTCATTTCTAGTTATATTTCTTGGTTACTCTCTGTTGCCTCTCTTGTGCAACAGTCCTTTCCTTAGCTCCCTCTGTCCACACCTGCTCCCAATCAGCTGATTATTTGTTCACTCTTCTGTCTCCTATCCTCTGCAGTTACTCAGAGCTGGATCCTCTGGATCATTATTACATCGGCCAAGCAGGTTATATTTTCAGCAGCGTTTGTTTGCTTTCAACATAACTTTAGAAGTGTTTTGCTCAAATGTTTTACAGAAGGTGATAACCAGATCCTTCGTTATCCAGATCATTACCAAAATGTATTAAATTTAAGCAGAATCTGCCCGACACTTTTCAAGTTAATTTCAAAACAACAAACAAACAAACAGGCTGCTTGGCAGAGGTCTGCGCTCTCTGAGTGTTTTTCTAGTTGAGAACGCAGGCCTCCACCAAGCAGCTCCCGACATATAGTGACCTCCACCTTCATACCGGACCCAGATCATTACCAAAATGTAATCATTTGTCAATGGTTATAATACGTCCCTTCTGTGAAACATTTGAGCAAAATCTGCCCAGAAGTTTCATTTTATTTATCTTTTTTTTCTTTCTAACAGATTTGGTGTGTTTTTTGTCCACAACTCTACATTTTAAATGTTACTGACCTCCATGTCTCAGTGAAAATAGACGTCAGCTTGCATGTCTTACATGTCGATGTGCCTTAAGTGAGGCAAGGCATGACGAGAAGTGTGTGAGAAATTCAGCCCATTGAGCATTTTCTATGGAAAATGTTTTGTAATGAGTTACCGTGGTTACGATTTTTTACATCACAAAACAGTCATTTCTAAAGGGGTGTGTAGACTCTAGTATGTAACCTAATATACATAAAAATGTGCAAACAGTGACAGTAATTACAGCAGAATAAACAAACAGAGTTCTGTACAAAAACATCGTACCTCTGGAGGATTGCTTACTTACTATAATTCCTGTTTATTCTCTTATCTTTCACTTTAATCACGTTTGTATTTATTCTCCCATTTAACTATGTGGCTATTTTTTATATTGTATGTTAACTGTTGTTGTTGATATAATGATAATAATAATAATAATTATTATTACATGTAGACATATTTATTACACTCAATGTGCCCAGTGTTTCATCTTCTGGTTCTACAGGCAAATAAAAAGTTATCTTAAAGGTTTTAGCTTGAAGCTAAGTGCATATTATATTTTCTTTAAAGCTTTAAAGCAGAAAAACCAGACATTTCTGATGCTCTAGTGGCGGGATGCGATTCAAATTTTTTATTGAGATACTTACATGGTCTGTAATTAATTAATTGCTAAAAAATCATATTTTAATTGATATCCATATTAACAAACTGTTATGCCATAAACCATGAAAATAGAAATTTTGGACATAGAGGATGAATGTTCATGTGTCATCTTAAGCATTTTCACTGGGGAGGAAGGTGTAGATAACCTGCTTCTCTGGACTTTGCTTTGCAGAACAGAACAGATGATTTGTAACATTCCTCTTTGAGTTTCAGGAACCCCTTGTTGCTTGGAGAGATGAACAGACTGGAGGTGAAAGCCTCCTTGGGAAACCTTTCCCACATCACAAAGGAAAGTCATTTAATGGAATCCTCATTTCTGCTAACTGCTAACCCATTCAAAGAAGATTAAGAATCAATTTGCTACAATTTATTGATGTCTGATTAAGCAAACCATTTAATAAAGCATTATTTGGCCAAATGATGTTTTATTCACCTCATGGATTTGCATTGAATTGTTTTGAAAACATTCCAATTATAAAGTATCACAACATTTTATGCCATCCCCTAGGTTGCATGAAAGTGATCACAACAAAATTAAAACAACTTTTTTATTTTAAAAAGCTTTTTGCTCCTCAGTTATTGAATAAACAATCATTTGAAGATATTATACACAGCTTCTTTCTTCATGCCATGATCATGACAATATGTATATATAATAATATATATTCCTTCATATATTAGAGAAGAGATTTGGGGTTTGAAACAGAGGCCAAATTAAGTTTCCATAGCAAACCATAAAAAGGAAATCATTAATGTTAAATACTGAAAAGATAGAACATAAGTTATAAAAGAAAGAAAACTCATGTCAAATCCACCATGCTGCTCTGTGATTTGGTTTCCAAGGATTTGGGAGAACCAAGTGGCACATTAAAAGGAAGGAAAATCATGCAGATCGAGTCTCAAATTGCGATCTGTAAAAATGACACTCTCTGTAATCTGACGTCCTTCAGGAGTCTGTTCTAAACTCAAGAAAGTAAGAAGAACATTTTGTGATCCATCTAGAAATCCTAATTGTCTGACATGTTTTCTGATGCCCTGAGGAAGGACCATACCAGGTGTAGAGTTTGACATTAAAACCCAGTTTTCAGACCAAAAGCACCTGCCACATATTTTCTCTTGAGAGCTCAAGTTTAGTTCATAATCATTTATTGGCTGCCAGTCTGGATTTTAGCCTTTCGGTTGTATCTGATCAGTTCATTAGCAGATGGGCCCCACTGTCAAACAGACTGATAATCATGCCGTTTCTCATTTGATGCTGGCATCACAGTTTAAGATGAGCTGGAGTTCACAGAGTAATCAACACAACTACCGGTCAGTTTCTATTAAAATTCTGCACCACTTTGCTGAAAAAAGAGCAAATGTCCTTAATGGCTCATGGTATTCAAGTGAAGCTACACAGAGGACGACCCTGATACATAAACGCACCATTCAGACCTAAATGCTAGGCCACCAACAATAAGAGGAGAAGGAAAAAATCCAAATGCACATACACATTGCTACACACACGCAATAATGTCTAAATCTGGGCATTAAGACAGTAAAAGAAAGAATTGCAATTGATTAGTGAGCACTGCTGAATGGCCTGCTCCCTGTGCCTTCCACCTCCTGTAGATTACTGCATCGATCGCTCTGGCACACACACACACATTCACACACACATATAACTCAGAAACAAACTCACATTACAAGAGATGAGGCTATCTTTTAACCATTCAGAATGCTTGGCTTAAATGTTACTGTCTCGCTCCTTGCCTCTCGCTGACTAATGGAACAATAGACTGTGTGTGTTTGTGTGTATAAGAAGGAGAGAGATGGTAGTGGGTGGGGGGGGTGTAATGAAATGAGGGGAGGACAAGAAAATTTGAGAGAGGGTGATATATGAGAAAAAATAAGAAATAAAGAATCACGACATAAAGAGGAAAAGGACGTGATTAAAGGCAAAAAGAAAGAAGAAGATGAATTGAAGAAAAGAAACCAATTCAGGTGCAATTGAGGAAAAAGGTTCAAGAAAAATTGAAAATACAACAAAATTGATTAAAGAGCAAAAAAAGACCAACATTAGAGAGAGCAGAAGGTTCAAGGTTTGCCTGTGCCTGGATAATTTTCTCAGATCAACCATTTTCTGCTCATTTAGCTCGGTTTTATTTCCGATCTGACTTTCACTGCAGGAGTTCAATCTCATCAAAACACAGATGCATTAAAGATGAACTACTGCTTTTATTTAGAAGCTGATGGAAGTTTGCACAAAACTCCATCTTTATTTTTTCTGAAATGTGTAAACAAAGTTAATTGATATATAGATAAATATATATATATATAAATATCGAAATATGTGTCTGGATACAATTTTGGCTTTTAATACTCTTCTTGCAAATGCTTACTTCTCTTAAATTGTTGCATTTGCTGCAGCCAGCAGAGGGCTGTGTGTGCTGGAGTTAACCAGGATGATGCATGTGAATAAACCACTAAGGAGACTAGTGCAGCATGTTAGGGCAATATTTTTCATTTTCATATACTTTAGAGATTAATTTAACAAAGGTGACAACAACAAAAAAAACTTAATATCAGTGCTTATTGCATCTAGGAAACACATTTGGAGATTATGACATGAATGGAAAAATGTAACAGAATAACTCAGAGAAGAAGAAGGTACAGATGGAAAACAGTAACTATTTGCAAATCATGGATCCTATTTTTCTGCATCTGTAGAGAAGCTGTGATAACATGCTTCAGCTTCTTTCCGTATCACATTTCATTGCTTAGGATTGGATCGTGTTCTGAAGAATCAAAATATTGGATTTGACAGATTTGTTACTTAGAGTTGATCTATGGCAGCACTTAATTGTAATGTTGAAAATCAAATTCAGAAACAGAGACTGAACAGAAATTGTTGGTTATTTTAGGAACTTGGATTCAAGTTTTTAACATTTTAATCAAGAATGAAAAAAATGTATTATTATTATTAGTGTTTGTAATCGGACTGTATTGAAGGTGTTTTTTAAATCAACCTTTTTGAAAATGTCCTCTGCAGCTACATAAAGAATGTTAACATTTGAGATGCCTCCGTGTTGTTAATCATTGATCAGTTACTTTTTGGATTTATTTATTTAGGATCTTACTGAGTGAGAACACAGAAGTGAATCTATTATTACTTTTTATTCATGGCTTGGTTTTTCCCCGTCTCATTGTTACTCTGTAGTCTGCAAGATGTTACCATCCCTGTTTGGTGTATAGTTTGCATTTATATAATGTTTAGAGATTATGTATTGTAATTAATTGAAAACAATCATTACTTCCTTACTTCACTTACCTCCCAGAACACAGTTAAGTTATTATAATGCACATATTGAGTGTTAAAAGCAATAAATAAAATATAGACGTAATAATAATTGTCAGTGATGATTTAAGTTCAGTTTCAGTTCTGTCCTTCAAACATTTTGACCAAGTTATCCAACCAGGCTATTGTATGCAGCAAACAATTTAGCCAAATGAACATTGTTTCAAATATTTAATAACACAGTTGATCTAAATTAAATGGGAATAAAACGCGATATCTGTGCACCCTGCAGCTGAGATCTGCCATGTTGTGCTGTTTAAGAGCAGAGCTTCTTCATTCCCAGCAAATGATCTGACAAGCAACATCAGGAGCCGGGTCTGCAAAGGTCAGTAGGCACACACACTCTGACACCCACACACATCCTCAGCCTTCTAGAAGCAACACAGGCAGACACACCATCTCACTATCACTGCTGAACCTAAAAGGTCAACTTCATGCTCATTGGTGATAGAACTATTAAATTAACCAATCAATAGAGAAGGAAAGCAGGAAGAGGAAACCCTCAGATGGAGCAAGGTTTAAGATGCAAACACAATGAAAGATTGTGAGACAGGAATTAAAAGAAGGCCAAAGAGAGAGAGAGAGAAAAGGACTAAGATGGAGAAAATGAATGAAGGGGAAGCAGGGAAGAAGTTAAAGGTGATAGCCAAAATGAGGTAATGAGACCATATAGAGAGAAAGAAACAGGAAAGGAAGTCTAGAAAGGTCAACATGTCAAAACAGGAAGGACACTGGAGGAGGAATAAGAGAGAGAGAGAAAGGAAGGAAGAAGAATGAAGGAGTGAAGGTTCAGAAAGGTCAAGACATGCCAACACAGAAAAAGAAGACATCTAATTAGAAGTATTTATGTGATAATATAACAAACCGTAAATATCCTGATAGATATTTTAAGATGTCCACAATCAGATAGAAAGACAGTTTGAAAAAAAACTTTCCATACTTTAAATTTATTATTTCCTATGTTTTGTTAACTGTGTCTAATCTTTAAATTACATTTATTATAACTTTCTGGGATAAAAAGGTTCCTATGAAATTTTAGTTGTAACATTTTTAGAAATTTACATCACAAAAGTCTTATTAGACAAGTGAGGAGAATTCTGGCTTTTTAAGTTTAAGTTTAGTTAAATAAAGAGACCTTTCAGCTCCCAAGTGTCTCTTTAGATTCTTTGTTGCTTAAATTCCTTTTTTCCTCAAAATAATGTTAAACTATATTTAAAATGAATTACAAATGTAAAAGAAAATATTGTTAGGTCAGTGTAGAGCCTGCAAAAAGAAAAATGTTTCATCCAGGCAGCTACTTAAAAAAACCTGCAGTAACAACCCTTCTTTGTGTTTTTGGTGTTGCTGTTTCTACTAGTGTTTGCTGCTTTATTTTTTTATATATTTTGTGTAGCGTACAGCATCTTTGTTCCCATCCAATCCCAAAGGAATTCGATTTTACAACAAAGGCAGTCGTGAGAATAGAGGCGTCTGTGGTATGTCCAAACAAATGCTTTAAATGATATAGGTTTATGATTCATCTGTGGGTAGAAGCAGTGACACAGGGGTACAACACAAACACAACACAGAACAAATGAAATCCAAATAAATTATTCCCCCAAAATTGGTTGAAGTCAATTAAGTGGTTGGGGCAACAGAAGAACAACAAACGAGACTGAACCAACGTTAAACCCGCCTAACCAGTGTCATAACTTTTTATGTCCCTGGAGTGATTAACTGTTGTGTCTTTACACTCATATCGTTTCATTATTTCTAATATAACTGTCCTTCTTATTACATGAGATTTAGGCTGGTTTTTAGTGAGGTGGCCAGGTTCTACGTGATGTTTGGCCTGGAATGTCTCCCTGTTAACCTCCATGCTATATAAGCCACCATCAGCTGCCATTACCTAATCAGGCAACAAGACTGCCAAACATTCATCACAACCACCAGTAGTCACCCTTTGGCAGTGCAAAATATCCTAGCAACTAGCCGCCTTCTTAAATCAGATTCCCCAAAACTTCTAGAAACTTACTTGCTGTAGCTGTTTTGATATTACAGCTTTCTGTAAGTTTGGATTCGGTTGGTCTGTCAGCTGCTCTAATGATACAAAGTGAAGTTTGGCCCAGTCACAGCTTCCCACCCAAAGTGACGACGATGAATCTGCCGGTGCCACATCTCAAATAGTGATAGCGCACCCTGATAATGGTCATGGTGGAGTGGTTAACACTGGCTGAGCTTCATCTATGGCTTTACAGCGTAGAGGACCTTCTACAAAGAGCGAATGGGAGATGGATTTAGATGGAGACTCCACCAAACAGACTGACCAATCACATGAGGCTTGAAGAAACAGAGTGAGACAAAAAGACAGAGACAGAAAACGGGTTAAAATCCAGTTCTAACTTTGAAGGACCCAAAATCTGTCACAGAAGATGTCCCCTGAAGAAAGTATCACTAGAATGAAGTCAGCAGAACAGGATCACCATGTAATTATGTGCATATGAACACTCTATCTTACTAATATACCATATTTTGTTTTCTATACAGCTGCTGGTGATCCAGCTGCTGCCTGCATCCTCACTAAGACTAAAAGTAGAGCACATCACCCCAGTTCTAAAATCCTTCCACTGGCCTCTTGTATCTAAGAGAATAGACTTTAAAATACTTTTGTTAGTCTATAACTCAACCACTGTGATTGCTTGGCACTGATATACGTCCCTGACTTGTTATTAGTGCTTTAAGCACTCAGACCTCTCAAGTCTTCTAGCTCAGGTTTACTTTGCATCCCCAGAAACAGAACCTGGAACAAGCTCCTGGAAAACTGTAAACATGCTGAATCCTTAAGTTTTTCTAAATCAAGATTAAAAAGAATGTTTTCTTTAGAGTTGACAGCAAAAGCCGGAATGGTGGTGTGAAAGTGGCGCAGTGGTTAGCGTGCACAATCCATGTACAAGTTCAAATCCGGCTTGTGGTCCTTTCCCGCATGTCTCCCCCCCTCTCTCAAACCCCCTTTCCTGTCAGCCTACTGTCAGAAA
>JAUZNJ010032019.1:1453-13899 GCA_034780135.1 Jordanella pulchra | reverse complement strand
CATGCTTTATGGTTTTGTTAAGTAAAGAGAACAGAGAAGCATGAGGTAATTTATTAAAATAACAGTTTTAATGCAGCAGTCGACACATGCAAGACTTCTTGAAGATAGAAATACAAATTAATGTAATTAGATATAGAGATCCAGCTGTAAAATTTAAAGAGTTAATTTACAGAGTTAATAGAGTAAAATTCAAAGTTAATTTAGGTAGAGAAAGAGCTAAAACAGAAAAGATCGCTTTTCACGTGTTGGTGTTTTTTAAACCTGTGATCATTTTACCGAACCGACTGAATCACTGCAAGTTTCTTAAGTAACTCCTCAGATATCAGCTGCTCCTCGTTTATATCTGTTTTACTCGCTTCGTATTGTCGTTTCAGGCGGAAAATGTTTTAAGCTCAGACAAATTTGGACAACAAAGAGCTAGTTTCAAACCTGTATTACCGCTCTGGCTAACCTTGGTTTAGGTAAGGCCCATATGAGGTCACTACACCTATGTAGTTCAGCTTATCTAAAGTATTCTAGTAGAATCTGAAGGAGGGGTCAAATTTCTTGTCTTGATGGCTTCTTGTTAAACCCAGAATAATTTTCATTATAATCTTCATACTTACAAAGCCTCTATTGATAAAGCTTTGTTGTCTTCAACCATTAATAGATCCATAGGTTCCCAATAAAACACTTTACTTTCACTCCTACAACATTCTTTTTTTCGTACTGGATCTAAAACTGGAAAAGTGAAACAGACTTTTAGTAATAAGGTAACTTTATTTTATTTGGTAAAACTAGAAGTGAGTAGAGGCTAACAGGGGCTTTGAAGACTCCTACCTCAAGCCCCCTGGAGGATATTCTCACACCTTTCCCTCTTCCTGCTGCATTCTCCTACTACTTGCCGATTTTTTCTGGATAAACTTTGTGCTGTTTCGGATTTTTTCTTTCCAAAGGGCAGGGATGTCCAACTCATTTTTATTTTGTCCATATCTGCATTATCAATTATTTCAAAGGACCAATTGCTGCTGTATAATGAAACCTTTGTGCTGATACGTGTATTTACCAAGAGCAGACTGCTCTATCATAGCTTTATTTTATTTAGCAGTTTAAACCACTTTGATCACTTTTAAAGAACACATGCCTCTGCTATCTGACATCATATGGGTTTACTGGCTCCAGATAAATTGCTGTGATGGGCCAGATTTGGCCTGTGGGCCTTGAGTTTGTGCCATAGGGTGCAGTCTGTTTCCTTTCGACCCTAAGGTATTACCAGAGCTAAAAAGCTGCCAATAATTCTTTACTCTCATTATCTTTTTTTCATTGAAAAGGTTCTTAGACTTTTCTTACTTTTCTTCTTAGACGGTCTTGATTTTTCTTTTTGCTGTGGGAGCTTAAATCCCAGTTGAGGCTGGTCATTTCTTATCATAATCCAGGCTTATTAGTTCTATAAGAAAGAGATCCTATAAGCAGCATGTTACCAGCTTGAGCTGTTTAAGTTCTAATTCTGATTTGATTAAAACTCTGAATTATCACTCAAAATAAGTCATAAGTATCTAATGTTTCCTAAAGATAAATGTACCTTAACCTAATCTTCTTTATTCTACGTTTTAGTAGGTGTTTATTTTACTAATTGATAATTACTGTTTTACTTTTCTTTCTCATGGTGAGGATTTTTTTAATTTTTTTTAGGTCAATAAAATTAAAATGTTCAAACCAAAAATACAAATGTTCATTTGGAACAACATAACATTTTAACTAAACTAATAAGGTCAAACTTTCCCTTCATTCAGTGCTGTCATGATCTGGGACTCTTAGTCCCTCCTGTGTGGGTTTCTCTCCTGTGCACCTTTCCTCTTCCTCCACCAGATGGCGCCATGGGCTGTTGGATGTGCATTGTGGTTTCCTCTGGCTCAGGCGTTTCCAATCATCCCTCATCATCTCCAGTGTATTTCTACAGCTGCTGCCCAGTAGTTGGAGCCGAGTGTTTGCTATCTGATGGTATCACAAAGCCTCCTGAGCGCCAAGCTTCTCCTAGTGATCTTTTTGTTGATAGTTTCTGCTGGAAACTAATCCCCTTGTGCTTTTCTCCTCGTTGCCTTCAGGAACTCCCGGAAAGCCTGGATTGCCGTCTGCTCCCGGCTTTCTCTGTGACTCTCTTTCCTCGTGATGCCTTGGTTGTTACCCACTGGATGCCCAAGCTCTCAGCTCCTTCCTTTGTTGTTTACCTGGATCCTCAAGCCCTTCTACTGGCAGCACAACCGCTCTTGGAGAAAACCACTCATTCTGAGCCGACCTGTCCGTTTCTCACCGCACTCCTTCATTGCCTCTGGACTCACACTGGATACTAGGACCCCGGACACCAAAGACACCCCTCCGATGAAACTGCAATTCTCTACAACAGTAAGAACAACCGGAATCAATCAGTCTCTGAGTTTTCCCACGTGCAGTGAACTCACCAGTCTGCTTTCTCTCCCAGTGACAGTTCCTGCTGGTTTTCTTCCCCTGGACCTGGCTTGGGTCTCTACCAGTTTCATCACCTCAATAAATATCTTAAACTTACAAACGCTTTTCTGTCTTGGTGTTCTACATGTGGGTTAGACGGTTAAAAAAACCCAAACATGACAAGTGCAGAACCACAAGCGGCGTTTTTTTGTTCTGTAGTTTTCTTACTCAATTTACATGTTAATTCATATTCTTTTTTTCTTGTTTTTTATGCTCATACTTTTTAGGAGTTTTTCAGCATTTTTTTTTTTTACTTCAGTAAAATTATTACAAAGTATCACTACTCTTTCTTGTGAGTAAAGTCACTTGTTGAAAAAAAGCTTGTTTTAAAGAAATATGCATCATTTAAAGACACACTTTCTTCTTTTTGCGCTCAAGGCTTGTTGGTTAGATTTTCCGTCTGCTGGGTCCTATTGGAGGTTGAGTGAAAATACATTAAACAATATGCTCTTATTTAACCTACTTTTAAATACTAAAACTACAGTTTTTTTAAGTTTTATAACTCAGTAAAACTTATTTTGAAAAGTGTTCAATACACCTATTTTTTCCGTTGTCTAATTACTATATATGTTTATTTCTATCTTATTCTTTGAAAAAACATTTTTACAAATTTTTGTTAAATATCAATATTTATGGTAATGGGTACTCAGTGGGTCAGTTACTCAGTACTTTAGTAGTCTTTTTACCAAATACTTTTTACTCTTACTCAAGTCATTTCTTTAAAGGGTAATTTTTACTTTTACTCGAGTAAAAACGATGAAGTAGTTTTACTCTTACTTCAGTACAATTCTTGGGTACTCTACCCTCCTCTGCTGTAACATAGCCTACCACCATTATTGTGTGTACTTCTTAAGGAAGCTTAAGTCCTTCAGTTTTTGCTGCAAAATAAGGCATATCTTCTATAAGCCCGTAGTGTGATTTTCTCTGCCACCATCTGCTGGGGTAACAACGTCAGAGAAATTTAAGACCTAAAGAAGCTCAACAAGCTGATAAAGAGAGATGGGGGTGTTCTAAAAAAGTCCTCTAGACCTTCTGGGGATAATTTTAGAAAAAATAACTAATAATAAAATGAGGAACATTGCAGACAAGCCAGAGCTTAACAACAACAGAATGTCTTCAGTCAGAGGGTTCTCCAGACTTGCTGTAAGACAGACTTCTACAGAAGATCCTTTACGCCTACAGAAATCAATATGTACAATTAAAATTATTATACAAATCCTTGTAATATCAATTAAACATTTAATTTTTCTAAGGATTTAAATCAAACTGAATCAAAGGTGACCTCCAGTCAAAAGAAGTGGTTAATTTGATCTGCTATTATAGACTTTCTTAGGAGGAATTACAGTAAAGGAAACAAACTACTGAAGTCACCTGATTTTCCCCAGTAATCTGTAATTGTGATAAAATAATTTGGACTATACCATACAACAAATATAAGAGTGGATCAGACTCTTGTAAATGAATATAGATGTAACTACATGTTAGGATTGTTTTGGAATAAACAGGATGTTTTAAATAGAATATAGACTAGACTTCCATTTTATACAACAGGATGAAATTATGATTTGTTTGCCTCATTCACAGTGGTGGTTCTAAACCAAATCTACCAAGGGGGCAGTGTTTCCTCATGGGGACACAGATCAAAAGATTAACAAACAAATGCAAAATAATGGAGAGTAAGAGAACATTGTCTAGTATATTAATTAAAACACAAAACCAAGGTTGCAGACTGAACTAACAAATGAAAACCATGATCTTAACATACAACGACTGAAGCTTACAGTTTTCTGTTATTTCTAGTGTTGAATTTATAAATTAAATTGGTCCAAGGGACGAATCAGTTAAAGTTTGGTCTGTCTGTGTATATCATCATAAGAAACTGATGAACTAATAAACAGCAAAAGTTGATCTAAAAAGGTAAACATTTCTAAAAAAAAAATATGTTCATTTGTCCTTAATTTGAGCAAGGACATTAGATGATCTGCCAAAGGAATGAGCATTTCTGCTCTTAAAATAATTGGATTTTATTCCATTGAATTAAGATTATAAAGTTTTTTTTTATTATCTTAAACATAAATCATTGTATTCCAGCCACAGGTTGTCTTATCGCTTTAAAACCAATGGAAAATACACTTTAAGAAAAAACTACCTATTTTTATTTAAATGTTTGCAAATACAGGGACCATAAACAGGGGTCAGGAACTGTTTTACAGGGACAATGGCCCCTGCTGGCCCCTGGCTAGAACTGCTCATACAGTGGTGGCTTTTTTTGTTACTCGGCTCAATTCAAATAAGATTGACTTGAATGAACTGAAGTGCCTGAAACTTTTGATATAAATGGCTTAGGAGAGTTTAAAAAAAGGCAAAACAAAACGGGTCTCTGCTTCCATGATCCAAGCTTACCTTCCTCTGATCTCACTGGAGTGAAGGAGCTTTCCTTTTTAGATCATGCAAATGATTCATGAAGGGAAGTTCATCGTAGCAAGTGAGGTCCCTTAAGATCTGAAATTGGTTTGTTTGTGTCTCCTCCATCTCTAACACTGTTTAGTCTCAGCAGATAGACTCTCCCTCTCAGCTTGGTAAAAGGAACTTGTTCCTCCTCAGTATCCCAAGGTGATACTGTGGAGGAACTGAACCACAGTGGGGGAAGGGAAACAAATACACACCAAACACAAATTTGGACCATGATAATGTGCAAAAATAGATTAGTGTCATCTGATGTTATTACATTTTCCTCACAATTGTAAGTTTAGATTAGATGAGCTTTATTTTTCTCACAGCGGAGAAATTCACACGTCACATACTGGCACATGTGTGACTGGTTTGTGTCAAACCAGGGTGAGAGAAGACCATTTGTTGTGGTGGGGGTGGTGTAGAAATGTGTAGGGTGGTGACTTTTCTCCACCCATTAAGTGTAGAAAGAGGGAGGGAACTGGAAGTCAAATAGGAGAGCAAGGGCTTGATCTACTGAACGCAGCCAGAGCAAAGAAATGTGTCTGATACGAACTTAATCCTCAACAAAGAAGAAGGAAACAGGAACAGAAACTTCAACTCGTGGGTTCAGAATCTGAAGTTTAAATAATACACTTCCTTGTGAAACTTGATGTGGTTTTAATTAGTAGCTTGATACTCTTATGGTAACTTAACACATCATCGGAAGCGTTTTATTTCATCTCTTATAGAAGACACACAACTGCAGTAAGTAACGAGTATTTCTATTTAAATTGATCGCGTGTTTGTATGTTGTAGATGTGTAACTGATGGTAAGAGTGTAGATGTCCGGTGAGGGGGAAGCTGGAAGAACCGGCTACAGACACGTGGCATTAAAATAGAACAGGCTCTTACTACTTTCCGATTTCATCAAACTATTGGCGCCTCCACAGAAACCCGCGAAAAAAAAGCAGGGTGCTAAAAACATAAGAATGAGTAAGAACATCAGTATTTTTCACAATTAATAGAACTGAAATGGTGGTAATGGATGCGCGTGAAATGAGAGAAAGAGTCTGCCATGCCTGAGCTTAGTTCCTCATTCTTTTCTTGTTGTAAAGCATTGTTTCAGTAAATCACCTGGGTTTATCTTCCTTAGTCACAATCGCAGGGAGCCTGTTGAGTAAAAAAAAAAATTCATAACCTAAGTTCCTGTTTCTGATTTCTGCGTATTTCAAACTTTAAAAACATTTTTGCTTGGATGGTTTTGCCTCCTAAGAATATAGATTCGTGATGCCTTTACTTCCCCCTACAGAGTTAGAATTTACTAAAAAGTAAACTCGAAGTAATTTTAAATTGGGAAGTTAAATGCTTTATGGATATAAATATGTCATTTTCTATTATCATTAATTGTGTTTAAAATTTCGATATTTCTTTGTCAAATACTAAAGAAACGATAAAGGGGTGATGGTCTTCATGGTCTTGTGGTGGTTTCTTACCTCACTTTATGCAGTCGGACGTTTCGTACTGAGCATGTGCAGATGTTCCCTAACGGCTTTAACAAAATGTTATTTTAATTATTTTCAAAATGTGAAGAATTTGTCTTTATAAGATGAATAAATAATTTCTGCAGGCAGAGGTTGATCAGTGGTCATTATGTATTTATTTCTTAAAATAGAAGTTTCAAATCAAATCAGTTATTCAATTGATAACAAATAGCAGAATTACGTTTATCCAGCTTAATTTATTTAGTTTTCTGAAGTTGAGGATTTAAACCATTGTAAATAAATTAAGCTTGATAAACCCATTTTAAATTACCTTTTACCAACTGAAGCAACTCATTTAGTTTGGAGCCCTCTTTCCCTTTTTTTCTTTAGTGTACCTTTACCAATTGGGTAATTGAACCACAGGAAATCGATGTAAAAACAGGTTTTCTGAAATCGAAATACATTTAAAAGAAATTCCATGTGATATTATGTTTATAATGTGTATAACTTTTTGAAGAAAACAAAAAAATAGAGAGGGCTTCATGAATGAACATGGTTATAAAAGAGTTTGTCTATAAAATATATGTAGAAAGGGGTGAAATTATGTTTTTTTCCTCTAATATTTGTAAACGTATGTAGGCTATGCGTGTACCTAATAACTCAGGATCTTGCTAGTCGTGCTGTTGTCTTTGCTTGTTTTAAACGAATAATCACGACTTTTCGTTGAGCCAGTGAACGCAGCATTGTCGTTCACTCACGGGCCGCCCCTGGGAGTCAGTAATCGGACCCAGGCTGAGGTCACACCCGCAGAGAAACAGCTGCCCGCCCGGCAAGGCAGCGTCAGAGGGTCGTCCCACAGCGTAGTTTATTTTCTTGGAAACCTGTGAGGATAAAGAGTTTGTCCTGCGCTTCTTTATGTCCTACAGAGAATAATAAACACGGAGGGTCGAGGTCAGCATTATTACCCAGCATGGAAAAAAATGAGCAGCATTGCATGTGGAAAGTGGGAAGAGAGTCTGTTAAAAAAAGAAAAAGAGGGAAGCCTGATGAATGAAACAGTCATGGCCAAAACAAGCCCATTCTGTCATGTATACATATAAACAGGGAAATCATATATCCCAATAGATACTGCAGCTGGGTACGACTAAAACTGTGGCAACATTGCATCATTCTGGAGCTCAGGTATTTCAGGAAACAGCTTCCAAATATGGTGCTCCTCCCAGCAGGCTTCCTACTCTTCCTACATGCCCAACTAACACACTTCACAGAGTTGTGTTAGGAGTCACAACTGGCTACCAACTCTAAGGACACATTGCTTTCTTGTTTTACTTGTTGGTGAGTATTTGTTGTGTTGACTCCTCCACACTATCACAACACAAAGGTCCTCTGTGTTTTCTAAATACAGAGAAATGCAGTAGTATTATTCACACCACCAAACAAAAAAAATTAAATGTACGAAGTTTGGTATGCATTTAATTTTGGACCCCAGTAATTTTTATTTATTTATTTTTTTCTGTGTTAAACTGCCCTTATGTTTCTAAACGTTCTTAAGCTTTTATGCATTCTTTTTTGTGATGTATTTCCAGCTCAGTCAGGTTGGATAAAAAGCATGTATGAATATCAGTTTCCACATTTTGCCACAGATTCTCAGTTTGATTTTGGTCTAGACTTGACTGGGTCATTTTGAAACATGAAACTGCTTTGTTCTGAACCATTTCATACTATTTCTGGTTATAACTGTAAACTTAAAGAAGGTAACTTTCTTGCCCTCTATCTTCTAAAAGCCTTGATTTGTGGAGGATAAGGCTGAAAGTAGTTATTGTCAACAGATTCGCTCATCTTTAACTCTTCTCGAGTTACCAGGGACCTCTTGCTGTAACTTCTCCATAAAATGCCCCCCTCGTCCTACCCATCAGTGTAAGTTGACAGCCAGGTCTCGGTTGGTCCTTTGCATATGTGATGCTGTTCTTTTTTTTTTTGTTTTTTATTATTTTCTTTAACAAACCCCTGAGACCTTCTGAGAACTCCTGAATGTATACTGAGATCCAGCTACTAACTCTCTGGCGCTCTATTTCCCAAGAAGACTTTAGACTGCATTTGTCTGCTCTGGGTTTTTGGGGGATCGGAATAAAGATGGCTACAAACATTTAACAAATGTTTTTGATTTCTATCTCTAAAGGGCAGCAGTTAATGGCGTGATATTAAAGATCAATAAAAAGAATGGAGATAATTCAGAAGAGCAGCAGGCACATTGCTCAGATTGTCCTATGTTTCTCATTGCACCTCATTTCTCAGTCCACCTGCTCCTATAACTTGAGCTTGGGCACTTGATACCACAGTAACAGGGTTACTCTGATACCTTAAAGCCATGGCTCCTGGTTATTGTCTTCAGAGAACTAGTTCTCTGTGTGCACTGAGGTGCAGCATTTATCTTGTGTCCTGACAGTAACAACACAGGTATTATTGTACAAAGTTATGCTTAGACGGGAACCTTTATTCATCGGCTTTGTTTATATTGGCTGTCCTCCCGCAGTTTTACGTATAAACTGTTACCATAGTCTCTAAAGAGTTTCCAGCTTTAAAGCTTCTTTTAAGTATTTGTAAGTTGCAAAACTATGAAATGAATATAAAAACTACACTAGTTTGGATTTGAAAACCTGTAAAAATATACAAGCCAGTTTATTTTTGCTGTTCTTTTCACCAGCTGTAGTGTTTCTTTCTGCTTATAGTAAAAGTGGAAAACACACAGCACTGTTTATGGTTATGGAGACAGTAGGTTGATTTGCTCCAGAAGCATTTTACATGTTGTCTTCAGCTGGTATTTGTTTGCATTTGACAAACAATCATTTCTTCTAAAGTTAAATACTTTTAACAAAGTGTCTGTTGTGCTGTTTACATATCACATGTTGTTGTCAAGGACTTTCTAATGTTACTAATAACAAACGATTAGGATCACCTCCACATCTATGATCGTTTTTCTTATGAAAGTTTTTATAAAACGAATTACTGATTTGCTGAAGAGTTTAACAGATTACATTTCTAATCATATTTAATGGCTCATTTAATGGTTTAGTTGGACTAAATGTTGCTTTGAGGGTAGAAAACATGCTATAAGAAAACTGTTTGGGTAGTTCTACAATTGAAAGATTATGGATTCAGCTTCAGCATCCTGCCTTAATAAATATTGATATGTCTCTTTGTCCTAAGTTACCTACCATCCCATTCTATACCAACTGCACATGCAGTTCTTTAGTGTGAATGATTGGTTGGCAAAAAGCGTTATAAGCGCAGTCCATACACTACATTTATTTACTGTTAATAAGGACTTTTGTTACACATCCCGATTGAAATGCTATGAAAATAAATAGAATCGATTAAAATCAGAACTGGTAGCTCAGGCCTCAAAGAACGATGCAAACTGGTATCGACCAGCAAAGGCCTGATTGTTGCTCTTCTGTTAAGATGACTTTCACAGAAGGGTAATTTGCTTTATTCGATATAAACCAAGTCATTTAATTCATATAGTGTCACATCCTCTCATGGAACTTCACAGAGCCCATTTTATCAGATAACACACACAGGTTGGTTAAGAGTTTCTATCTAAGGAAACCCAGGAGACTGGAGTCGACGACTTATAGAAGTCCTGTGTGGAAAAGTAGTGATAATGGACAGCCACTTGTTGTGTTTAGTTGACTTTGCAGCTATAGCTAATACTGAGCATGCATTTAGTGACAGTGGAGAAGAAAACTTAGAAAAGAATGAAACCTCCTTCAGAAGAAGACTCAGTGTGAACGGCCCTCCACCACCACTGACAGGGGTTTGAGGAGACAGAGCAGAGACACAAGCGTAGCATTGAAGCACTGATCAGAGTACTTTCTATGTAAGGAAAAAGTAAAAAGTTTGTGGGAGTAGCAGCACTTTAGTAGCTTCATCTAGAAGAGAAACACGTCATTGCAGAGGAGCTCTGAGCCAGAACTCAAGTCTGGACGATGAGAAAAAGGTCAAACACTGCTAGCCACAGCCAATGGCTATGCTAATGAAAGAGACAGAGTCAACCACTGAAGGACCGAACCAAGTGTTTGATCTAGACAGAAGGAGCCGTTAGCAGCAGCCCTGCTGATTTCCATCTCCAGAATGTTGTCACAGCTGAACACAACAGCAGGACAGATGAAGCTATTGTGAAGAGAGGGAGAGAGATTAGATTAGAGGTATATAAGAAAATGCAAGGAGAAAGGGAAAGAGAGAAATGACCCATGATTGAAAAAAATGGTGGGTTTTTATTAGCAACACACAGCCATATTATTTTCTTAGTGTGTTTGTATTCGTCCATTAAGAATATGGTGTTTTACTAACAGAGATGTAGTCGCCAAAACCCCTAAAGTGGCATACCTGAAGGGTGGAGCTATTGTTTAGGACGAGTGTCTAATGCAACCTATAGTTTGATGAACAGAATTCATTCTGAAGTGAAAGAGATTTAAAATAAAATAACTCGTCTTTCATTCTTGAAAATATATTTTTGGTCTCCATTATGTAAATATTTGTTTGCTCAGATAGTCAAACATATGGATGCATTCAAGGAAAAAGAAAATACAAGTCAGAGCAGTTGCCTTCAGACTCCTTGAAACCAGTTAAATTCTGCTGCATTTTGATGCTAACACCTTGATATCCCTCTGAGTCCTTCTGACTGTCTGAGTTTATTACCAGACTCATTTGTAGATTTACACGAGTGAGTGAATGAGAATGGTCTCGCTCTGTCACCTCCATGTGGAGTATGGCGGGAGTTGGATGTGTGTGTGTGTGGATGTATGCTTGAACTTGGAAGAGGCTTTGATCACTGGGTGTCAGTTACAGGGAAATCCTCCTTTTAAAGTCTCCCTTCAGCACAAAGGCTGCTCGCTGGGCTGTGGGTAATCGAATTATACACATGCCTCCCAGGCACACGCAGAGACGGATCTGTCCCTTTAGAGCATTCCCAGTTTGTCCGAGCAAGATGTCCTCATTGAGACGAGTTTCCTGTTTGGCGTCTGCCTAGCTTACCCCTTTTCTTCTTCTTCACATGGTTGGTTATTTTTGGCTCATTGTGTTTTATTTAGACATTTTCTAGATGAGCTTCATCGAATTCGTTCTAACTTCACTAACGTCGGGTAAAGTGACCTGTGACCTGTTCTGGGGGTGTGTCGTGTGTCTGTTCTGTGGAGGTGGTCACGACTGGCTTTTCTCTGTTTGTTTTGGCTGTTCAGGCCTATCTGTTTGAACATGGATGCAGTTATATAAAAGCCAGTGTTTTTTTTTTAAACAGTTTTATCCCAATGAGATAAAACCAGGGACAAACTGTCAGCAAGAAGGCTAATTCAGCTTAAATTGTGTACAGCAAACACTGTAGTGTCCGTTGCTTCTTATCCATGTTAATCAAGTACAACTTCTGTGTCAGTACTTTGGGTGAATTACCGTGGATATTGGATTATAAATTATCGGTAAGCGCTTTTATCCAAGCATAAGTAAAACTGAGAGAGAAAAAATGTAGAAACGTCTGGTTTCCGAGGTCTTGGAAAGGAAATAATATAAATGCCCCTTATTTCAACATAGTGTCATAAAATCTGTATAGATTGCCTTAAAAAGCAAAAAATGAGAAATGTCAGTACAGTAAATCAAGAAGGGTCAACCTTGCAATGCACATGTTGTATAACAGTATGAAAACAAAGATTTTGTTACGTGGATTTTACCTCATTATTGATGAGTTTTTTTTCGCAGGCTCTCGTCATTTGTCCTTTAGTTTTATTTTTTATTTTTTTCTCCAATCGCAGGGCATCAGCCATGGCGCCTTCTCTCATTCAGGCCTACAGGAGGCGCTGGTGGATGGCGGTAACAGCTGTGATCGAAAACCTTCTGTGTTCGGCCGTGCTGCTGGGCTGGGGTTCTCTTCTCATCATGCTGAAGAGGGAGGGATTCTACTCTCACTTGTGCTTAGGTAATAAATGGAGCAGCTTTGGGGGGGGGGGGGGGGGGGGGGGGGGGGGGGGGGGGGGGGGGGGGGGGGGGGGGGGGGGG
>JAUZNJ010032018.1:0-13899 GCA_034780135.1 Jordanella pulchra | reverse complement strand
TATATATATATTTTTTATCCGCACACCAAAGTATTTTGTACAGGCTTTATGTAGCTAATTTCATCAGTTTGTTTTCCTTGTTACTGTTCGTTGTTACTGATCTTGTTTTTATGTGAGGCCTTTATTCTATTTTTCCTTTAATACAGTTCCTGTCTTTGATGTATATTTTTTTTTATGATCTTGTTTTTCTTATAAGGTACTTTGTATTACCTCAGCTACGACTGGCCCCTTGTCTCTGTCATTTTACCCTCTAAAGCAGCAATAAGCAGTAATTCATTATTTTATATAGAAAGAACTAAAAAATATTCATGTTAGAGACTAAATGTATCTTTTTTGATAGAATATGGTCTGACGTCATACACTTTATCTCTGTGTTTTTCTCCAGTTTTATGTTTTCAAGCCAGGCCAGCCATGCATGCAGCTATATCCATGTGAATAGCTGCCACTCATTGCTAAGCCCCTCCCTGCCCAGAGAGAGCAGCCTAGCATAGGATCAAAATGGTAGAGAGCATGTCCAGTGGATAGAAACATTCACATGGAGATTATCATTTTGCAAAATGTTGTTTTGCTTACATTATCATAAAGTCATGAGTTACTAACTACTTTACTACACATGTTACTCCAAAAGTAATGCTGTTTTGCAAATAAACGCATCCAAGGTGATGGGGGGAAAGGTCAGGGAAAGGGGCAGGGTTCCAGCTGGAAGTAGTGAAAGGTGCCTGATGTCAAACATCTGGTTTTGGTCTACAGACAGAGCTCAACAGCTCACCTTGTCGTCTAATTTCACTTATTGTTCCTTTGAAACATTCTAAGGGAAACAATGTTTCCTCCTTTGTATTATTGACATAAGTAAAACACCGTTTAGGTACATGGAGTAAATTCACATGATTCATGGATGACAGGACATAAAAGATACTTACAATTAAGATATAGCAGTAAAGAAGCCTTTAAAACACATTCCTACTCAAAACATTTTTCTTCAAGTTATGTGACAAAAATGAATGATGAAATTTTTCAGTCTTTCTGTTTATTGAACAACTTGATGAACTTACCTATCCTGTCCAGTCTGTCAATAGCAACCGTCTCAAAGGCCCTTCTCATCATGGGATACTCTTCTAGCACTTCATTGAAGTTATCCACCGAGAGAGAGTACAGGCGGCAGTAGGTGTCTGCTCGCACACTGGCTGTCCTTCTGCCTCGGGTCAGCAGACAGATCTCTGGAGGGTAAAAAGAAGGAACCCAAAAGCGTGACTAGAAACCAGAAATAGGCAAACTGACAGATTTAAGGCCAAGGAAGGGAAAAGGGCTCCATAATGAAACCACTGCAATTCAACCTTAATCTCCTTTTTCCCTCTGAAAACTGAAAGAATTGAAGTGATTTATGCACTCAAGAGTTATGTTTAGTTAAGTTTGACCAACTAAAAAATGTTAAAAAACTTGGATATTTGTAGGGCACTGACAGCTGTGTGTGAAAGAAGCACACATATTTAGAGATGTGTAGCAAAGCTTCATCACTTCACTTTTTCATCTTCTTTTACTTGGGTATTTCTTTTTTTTTCTCCATTTTTTTGAGGGCTGGGGCTGACTGTTGTCTTGACAACCACATGCCCTCCTTTTCTCTTGCCTTTAAAGGTCGACCTCCTCAAACTCTCAGTGGAGAAGGGAGAGAATAACATCAGTGGAATACTCCATTAAGAAACTATGTAAGGGTTCTGCAGTGGGATAAACTGTGAGTGCATGAAGCATTTTGGCATCAATTTGTAAACACACGACTGTTCACTATTCACCATATGAGCATTCAAACATTAGGCTAAGAAATTAAATGATTCATTTAACTTGCATCATCCTTGTTGTCCTTAAATAAGGGGTCTGAGAAAGTTATGTGATTTAAAATGTATTTTAGGAAAATACCTGAACAATAAGATGGTGACAATCCCGAGGTTAGAGAAAAACAGCCATTAAAAGCACACAGACTTGTTTCAGTGAGAGGCTATTTTCTGCAGCTGCATGGAGATAAGATTGTTCCCATCTGTTATTGTGAACTGTCTGCAAGCAGGCTTAAATAAATGGAATTAATTGTAAATGGACAGAATCTGTATTACGATAAACAGATTTTAGGTAACTTGTGGTTAAGTGCCTTGCCCATGGGTTGTGGTTGGAAGAAGCTGGTATAAAACCCACAACATTCAGAAGACTATTCTTTTCGTTGAATGTCAGGTTCCCCAATAAGAATAAAACACTTTTCTTTAGCTAACAAGAAAGAAAAAAAACAAAGAAAAAAAAGAGTTTCTTTTTTGCAACCAGTTCTGGTTGCAAAAAAGCCCCTAAGTTCACAGTGTGGGAATTAAAGCAGTGTCATCCATAAATCTTATAATGCTGTTGCTCTAACCACAGCACAAATCTATGAGCAGTTTGTCTGTAGGACATCTAACTACAACTTGGTTAGATGGTTAATTTATAGACTAATTAACCAGGCAATGTCATCTCATTATACACTAAAAGTATTAGAATTACGAAAATGGGTCGAAAAAATGCTGGAATTGTAAAAAATTATTCCAAAGATAAATAATCAAAAAATGAGTCATTCCTGAATATTACATTTAATATCCACCTTTTTTCTTGAAAAGTCAAAAAGGACAAGTTAAGGGCAAAAAAGTGTATTTTAGTTGTCATAAATTGCTCATATCGGTCTATAGCTGAATAATCAATGCAAGCAGGGTGTCAGAAATGAATACAAGCCATTTCTCTAAAATATAGTACCTGAAATAATTCAAATCTACTTCACCCCTTCTCTTAGTATAAACAAAAAGGAAAAAATAATACATTGAAGCAGAATATTATGATACAACATCATTACCATGTTGTTGTGTCATAGCATAGCTAAAATGCTCACTAGTTAATAGGATAGTAATGACTGTCAGGACTTTAAAACAAAATCATGTTATTTTAAATCTGGAATAAAGTATTTTTCTTCAACTTTACCTGACAGTAAAGACTGAACTGCATTCTTTCAGTTACTTTGACAAAGAACTAATCAAATAAAAAGGGCTGCATGGTGGTGGAGTTTGTTGCACTGAGTTCGATTCCCGGCCCGGTGTATTTCTGCAAGGAGTTTGCATGTTCTCCAGGTGCATGTGTGGGTTCTCTCTGGGTACTCCGTTTTCCTTCCACAGTCCAAAAACATGACTGTTAGGTTAACTGGCAGCTCTTAATTGTGCGAGTGTCTATATGTTGTTTGTATGTCTCCGTGTGTCTCTGTGTTGCCTGAAGCAGACTGGCGACCTGTCCAGGGTGTACCCTGCCTTTAGACTGCCAGAGATAGGCTCCAGCCCCATAGCGACCCTGATGGAATAAATGGGAGAAGATCCACTGAAGTGAAAAAATGTGGATTAAAAAAACCTAGAATTAAGTATAATAAAATGTTTTATATATATATATAAAATACAAATCTTAAATAAAATTGGACAATTCATGAAACATTAAGATAGATACTTTTTTGTCTAAGAAAGTTAACTACACACCTGCAGTAAATACAGCTATTTTTTTCTCAAGCCACTAAGCAGTAATTTAATTTTCTTTTCCTTAATGTAGCTCCTCTGTCTTCGGCAGCAAGAGCTACATTTTAGATTCACTTATTGCAGAATAAATCAAATCAATTTTATGCTGCCCAACTAAGCTGACCAAGCTTTGCAAATTATAGCACCCAGGGTGATACATTTCTCTAATGCAAGCAAAGAAGTTTGTTGAAAAGCAGCCAGATGCATGGCTACCTCACATATTTGGTTGGTTTATTGCTAAGTTAAGGTTTTTCAATTAAAATTTGCAAACTTTTGCCTGCTTTAAACATTTAATTCTTCCCTTTATGGATGTCTCTCTTTGACATATCTATCTGGAGAGATAACTTCAGCTAAATGTATGTGAACAGTAAATTCACATATACAGACTAAGTGCTTAGTAAAATGCAAATGTGTCTAATTAAATTATAGAAATACCAGCTTACTTTCTTTAGGTGAGTAATAATAAATTCAAGTTTGTAAAAAGTTCCCAACTCAAAACAGCTCCCAAAAACATCAATTTGAAAATGTGCCATTTGAATGTTAGTATAAATAAGTCAACCCTTTCTCAAAATTATGTGTAGAGGGGGGGCTGGACTTTATGTTTGTCAGTACCATATGCGTATCACTTTAAAATGTGCTCTAAATTATCTTAAGTACCTTTAAAGTTAAAAGGCCACATTCATACAAGTAGGTTGCATATAAGTTCTCTTTCAGCCAAGGTGGGATAAACTGTTAGAGGAAGAGCCTCAAAGGTCAATTTTAAATTCACAGAGTTTGTCATCTTGGTACCATTATTACAAGTTATATTTTTTAATGACGATTGCATTATTATAGCAGTTTTAAATAAATTTAGATTCCATGTTTTTTAATACATATTTTAACATATGTCAATTTCTGAGACTTCCCTAGTGCTCCCTAGCAGCCCACCAGAAGACTGTAGCCTTTTATTTGAAACACACTGATAGGTGAGTGATTCCCGAGGTCCAAAACTCCACTTGGGATTGTGGATAAAAAAGTACAGAATCTTGGAAACCATCCATCTTCCACCTCGTTAGGGTCGCGGTGCAGACTATGGGTGAAAGGCAGGGGACACCCTGGACAGGTCACCAGTCTGTCGCAGTGTAACACAGAGACATACAGCCACGCACTGTACACTCATACCTAAGGACAATTTAGAGAATGAATCCAGTCAACCTAACAGTCATGTTTTTGGACAGTGGGAGGAAACTCTATCCAAAAAAGACCCCGGGCTGGGTATCGAACCCTGAACCTTCTTGCTGCAAGGCAACCGACTGCATCACAGTGCTGCCATCTGCTTTTTGCAGAAGTTACACAAAATTTATGTGAAGATTTGTGTTCAATGTCAAATGTGCACATGTAACATGTAAATGAGTCAAAAAATAGATTTAAAGTAGAAGTAACTTATGATTATCAAATAATTGATATAACAATAATTGATTGATTTTGCAGAAAGTTTTGTATATTACTTGGGTCATGGGTCTATGATGTGAATATTTGGTGGGTCAGAAGAGGAAAAGTTTGGGAACCCCTTCTCTAGGTAATAAAAGGCAGACAGAATGCTTTGAATGGTATTCAGGTTCAGGGATGGCGCAATACAGTAACTTTGTTTCTATTAATACAATAAGGAAATAGTAACTGCTGAATGTCATTTTTTTTTGTAAACCCCATGAGCAAAGTTTCAGTAATTAATCAAAACATTTTTTTATATTCTATGTTACCTTTAAAGATTACAGGGATACGGTTTGCATGTTTCTGTGCTCTACTTTTGATGAGAGTTCCTGTTCAAGAACTGGCCAAGGCATCACTTCATAAACACTCACCTGGGATTTTTGTAGTTTCACATAAAGCATGGATTTACATACTGTCAGCATCATTAGCGGCCAGTGGGTAGTTCAGTGAAAGGATAATAGCACTAATGAAACCACTAGGGCTGAATAAATTGTTTATGCCTCATGTTGGTGAGTTGTGGTGTGTGGTGCCATCCTTATAGATGACAATGACAACTTAGAGATGATGAAACTTCAAAGTATGTTTTAGCAGCAACGTGAATATTCATTAGAATCGTTAGGATTGCACACTTTGCATATTTTTTTCACAGGCTCCATGCTTTCCTATTTACATTACAGGGTTGGCAGAGATTTTCACCATCACTGGGTGAAGGTCCTCGTGTTATTAGGATACATAAACACTTATTGTAATTTTTAGCAGGGGCTTCGCCATCATGGAGAGCACCCAGCACACAGTCATAATAGCTGTCATTAAAAGTATATGCAATATAGCCTCAATAATTCAATATCTTTAACTAACTTCAACAACTAAATAACTAACATACTGGGTGCTAAGAAAGTGAAAGAGAGTAAAACACAAATTAAGTATTACACACTTCTTAAATGAATGATTGTTACTGTTATGATATCAATTAATGTCATGACATTGATTAAATCCTTCTTATAACTGATGGATTTTTGCATGTCTCCACTGGTAATTTTCCCCATTTATCTTTAATGATAAGCCTCTTGTCTTAAAGTTGCAAGGCCTCCTTGCCATTACCCTAATCTTTACCTCCCTCCATAGATTCTCTTTGGATTTAAGTCTGAACTCCACCTGAGCCAAATTAAAATTATTTCTAATCACAAGAATCATCCTTGTAAACTTCATATATTATTTTCAGCTAGGACTGGACAATATGCTGAGAAAGCCACAACAAAATCTGTAGAAACATAGAGACAGTTATTTTACATGTTTTATAAAATTTCTCTAATTGCATTATTACATTTCAGAAAATATTAGCTTTAAAAACAAAAACACATAAGCCCATAAAATACATAAAACTCAGAAAGTCAGGCAGTGAAAAATGCTTTAATAAGAGACTAAAATGTACATTGAAATAAAAAATAGTTTAACCTTCATATTATCTTTGATAAAAATAGATATTTTGCTATATATATTGTTAGTATATTATTGTCCACCTCTACTTTAAACCCTAATTTGCCAAAGGTATAAAGGATTTTGGATAAACTGTAACTTTTACTCTTAGGTTCTATAATCTCATGGTAATAAGTACAAACAGCTGCTTCTACTTCACAGAGGACAAAGACTGTATTAGCACATTACATTATCCATGTACTCACTGCTGCACTCATATTCAGCGATTATACAGCAAGTAGTTACCAAATCCTGTTGGCCCTCAAATTCAAGGTGGGATTAGACTCTTTGTTGACGGTCACAGCTTTACACACCTTTCATCAGACAATAAATGTTGATTCATAGCCACAGTCCCTCTAAGCGAATAGGTCATGATCCATTGCCTGTGCTCTTGGCTTAATGCAAGAGTTCTGGGGGCAACATTTTCACAACAGTTATTGGTTTCTGCTGCATGAGGGACTAAATGGTAACCATTCAGCTCGTTCATATATGGCCTTGTGTTAGTGTACATCTGTGTGGGTTTAAGGGTAACAAAGCTGGATTAAACACTAAACAGCAATTGATGAACATCATCAGGAGAAGAACGATGCAATACATAGTGACATCCCAATATAACTTTCATTTCTGATACAATGCAGATATTGCAGCTTCGATAATTGGTCGATACCGATATTGACCAGATATGATATTAGCATGAATCACACCAACTTTTAATACCTATTTTATAATGCAGAATTGAAAAGGCTTGATCAAGTAATATTACTGGGAACAAAAGTCAGAAAAAGAATGTTTAAAAAAAATTGACTCATGTAAAATGAACCAATGAGTTACAGAAAACATTATTACGGATTATTTTTTTGGCTCCAGTGGCCTTTATTTTTTTTTATTTTTGAAAGTATGCAGACAGGAAGGTGGGTTACAAGAGAGGGGAGAGACATTTCGCAAAGGTCGGCAGGGTCGAGACTTGTGACAGCCAGTATATAGGTCATGCACTCTACCTCACCACCACAGCAGCACCCCAAGTTACAGAAACGTTTAACAGAAGCAGACATTTTCTATCAGCATGAAAATATCTGAGATTTTAGATGCCGGACGATAAGACCTGATATTAATTTTTGGGCTAATATCGGACTGATATCCAATACTAATATCCAATCGGGACATGCCACCAGTGTCAAACCCAAGTCCTTGGCAGGTTTATGCTTGGGAAAGTATTTCAGGTGTGTTGGACAAAAGACGTATCTATAAGTGGCAGGATACCAGCCCCTAAGGACCTGATTTTGAAAACTGCATTTTCAATTTTCAGGGTGTTTTTATGTTTTCCTAATGCAGTATGGAAAAAGTAATTTTAGGGATGCAGAGTTAAGAAAAAGCATGACAAAAATAAACAATGCGACAAAGTAACGTACCACCAAAGTAGGAACCATCCATTAGCTTCATGCCGATGCTTCCTTTGGTCAGAACGCTCACCACCCCGTGCTGAATGAAGTACATCTTCTTGCCAATGGTGCCCTCTCTGATGATGTAGTCTCCAGGCTGGAAGACTTCAAACCTCAGTTTGGTCAACATGGCTGTCACAAAGTTTGGATCGGCGTTGGCGAACAGCGGCATTGAGGCCACCAGTTTACGGCAATTGAAGTTCACAATTTCCTAAATGGTGAGAACAGACACTGTAGAATATGAACTGTAATACCAAAATGCATGCTTGCAACCAGTCAATAAAAATAAATTTTGCCTTTGACCTTCAAATATATATAAAGCACAATTATTTCTAAATTAGAATTTCAATCAATGGATATATTCCAACTTTATTTTCAACTAAACAAGCCAAAAATACCTTTTGGATGAAAACTGAAGTCAGACAGATTTGCTGCATGACTTCAACACAATAACAGGACAAATAGTTACATACCTAAACAATGAAAAATCTCCTGTTTTTAGTCTGCTACAGTTTTTCATTATGCAATTCAAGAGGTTAATAGTCCTTCTATTCAGATGCCAGAGAAAGTCTCTATAGTCAGTAAGATAAATAAACAGTTTGGCATCTTTGTTTGGTTTCATCTCCGCTAATTGACACAAAAAAGGACAGACTGGCTTAGAGCCAATTACATACTAACAGCATTAGTATCAAAGTTATTTCTTCATTGACGTAGTAATCTGGCTAATTACTTTTCAGATATTGGTAACTGTATTTTATAACCCAAAATCTAATAGGGTGCATTACTACAACCCTATCAATAGAAGAGGCTGTTCATAAGCACACTCTGCTTCTGGAGAGGAATGCTTTCTGTTTTTAGTGCAGAGATGGAACAGGAGTGCAGTGATGGAGGCTTATGCAATACTAATTGGCTGAGAAGTTGTAATGTGGATGCATGCATTGATTGCTGCTTTCACAGACTGAGGAGAGATGCAAAAAGACGGCGGAGAGCCCCACAGGTTTAGTGGTAGAGCTCCTAAACTGAAAAGACCTCCCTAAAGTCAAAGGCTGAATGTTCCAGTGATTTTACTCTTACACATAGATATCAAATTCAAAATTAATTTTAAGTTCTTTATTTTTCTTTTATTAAAAAAAGGAAACATAATTATTACACTGACATAAATGTATCGCAATTTAGTATTTAGACCAAAATGGTGTAGCTGCTGAGAAGGTAATTCAGACAGAATTCAGAGTTTTCACATATTTAATCCTTTTCATTTATTAATCTATTGATGATTATTAAACATTTTACTATTGATAATTTAACTCCTGGTTTTATTTAAAATTCCTACAAATTCATTTACATTTTGGATCATAAATAGTGACTGCATAGCTACTATGCTATTACTCTGATTGTGAAGTTACTGAGTTACTAACGATGTTGTTTTTTTGGAAGAAATAGCTATAACATTTTTACGTAACATGCCAATTAGAGACTGTTTTATATTCAGATTAATTCAAGTTAGGTTCAAACTTTAAAGTTCAGTTTAAACTCCAAACAGGAATTAGGCAGTTCCCAGTTTTCTATGGCTGATGTGGGGTTATATTTGATAGATTTTGTTTTGACCTGATTGACTGACATAGTTAAAATATCCCACCTCACAAGCTTCTCTCTAAGGTTACTGAGAGACAGATAATTAACAATCAGTTCAAAACAGTCTTATTGAAACAGAGAAACATTTAAACCATGTGGGGCTAATAAACTCCTAATGTAAACTACAAATATTTAACCGTGTGCCAGTTTAAGGCAAATTAAACAAGATATTCCCAAACACTGTAGAGGATTTACAATTTCATTACCTTCAATAGTTCAACTGAATATTCATCTTATTTTATATCTAATATCGTTTGTGCTTAAAAAAGGTGATTTTTTTTTTAAAAGAAGACGTTCATGTTTGATTCAGACAATTGTTTAAACAACAGTTAATGTATCTATATAACATATGACTAAAGAATTGCAGATAAGAAAATTCCAGTGTCCTCCAGTAATCAGAAATGAGGAATGTGTGTAAGAATTGTAGTCATGGTGGAACAGAGTGTTTTCATACCTCTCTCAGAGGCTCATTAAGCTCCTCCAGGATGCTCTCCTCATCAAACATCTTGCCTTGGTATCTGTGCTCATAATAGTCATGGATTTTCTGTCGGAAGTCAGCCGGCAGTTTGTGGAATGACATGTACTGCTCCACTTGTTTGTACTAGAGGACGGTGAGAGCCAGGAGAGGTTGGAAGGAGAGAAAACAGATGGCTGGATCAATATAGACAGAAACCACTGTTAGTAGTTTGACAGATTTATCTGGCATTATGGTGATTTTGCCTTTTGATTAAAAAGAGGTGACCATTTTATTTATTTAAAGATGAACTGTTAGAAGAATAAAAGTACTTTTGGTTTTATATTAGCATATATCTTAGGTTTGTAAAGGTAATACCTGACCTGCAGAATAGATTCATAAAACTTGAACCCATTATTAAAGAAAATGAAAGTAGGGATTTGGGTGAAAGACGTAAATACAAATAGTAAAGAAATCAATATTGATGCAAGCAGTAAATTACTACAAATAATATTTGTAATTATAAAGCCTTTCTCGCAGTTGAAGACAGATTACCTACCTCACAAAATGAAATGATGCCCTTTTTTTGTTAATTTATTTTTCTCTAATTTGCATGTCACCGGTTTACGTCACAACTACAACTTCAGCCTGTTTTGAAGCAGAGCACTGTAAGCCAAAACGTATCTGAGGCCAATTTCACAAAACTTGAATTCAGATATTCCACGATAAGATATAAAGCTAGCATAAAGAAATGCATCCTGACTTCATCCCTTCTACAAAAGACAAACCAGGCTACGAAAGGCCAGGTGTAAGTAATCAAGCTAAATGTAGCTTTCTTCAAGACTGGGGTCGATTACAGATTGATTCAGCAAACAATACTAGATCAACTAAATGACTAAATAGCCTAAAATACACACTGAAAACTGAAAACATCATAATTTAGGGAGATATTTTTCTCCAAAAAACAACTATTAACCCGAAAATGATCAGAGGAAGCCAATATGGTAACGTGTGCAGGTTTTGAGCTTTATAGATATATAAAAAAACATTTCGTCCTCTCGTGCAGGAGACTTGTGATCAAACCCTGAGAACTTTATGAGAGTCATCTACATTAAGAATTTTATTACAACAAACACAATTCATCCTTTTTTTGTTAGAACATTCTAATATTCCTAGGATTCACACCAGCTGGAAATATGGCCCTTAACTTGAACAAAAGGAGACCTGTTTTAGAGGGAATCCAGGGAGAGATACGTAGGTCTGAAAGCAATAAGATGTTTTGAATGATGTAATTCACACCAATAACACTAAGTATCTTATTTGTTTGTTTGTTTTTCATAAAAAGTAGTCCATCTGTTGCAAAGTTTTGTTTGTAATGTGTAACCTAATTCATGTTAAGCGCAATATTGTAGAATCCTTCCTTGATTTACCTAATTCTCTATGGCCTGGGAAGGCCTTGGAGATGCATCCTTTTAAAGCCAAATACACTCCTCTGATGGTGCAGCAAATAGTGGATTTAGTAAGATTTTCTGGATTTTCTACAGGAACATACCAGGAGCAGAAAATCTGAGTCCTGGCTCTGTGTTCTGCTGTGTTGAATTTGGGACCTGGAAGTCGGCATAGGTAGTGGATGTCATCCCCAGAAAGGTGGTAACACTCATGCAGGTAATTGTTTGAAAACATTCTGATATATTAATCACTTCAACACATGCAATAGTCTAATAAAGGCCTTCCTGTCAAACCTAAAACAGCAGACATATCTAAAAACACATCAAATAGTAAGAACTTCCATATAGAAAAGTATAAAGTTAATAATGGGAAAGGTTACCATAGTGTTTATTAAAGTACTCGACTATATGAAAATATATATGAGTGGTTTTTAATGTAGGGATAAAAAACACCAAAACATACATATAAGGTAACGGAATCACACTGATAAAACTCATTGGTTTCTCATCGGTGACACTGACTGAGCAGACGCAGCGCCAGGTTAAAGTAAGCTTAGCTGTTAGCCTGTTTGAGGACTGGATAGCACAGAAAAAATTACCATGGCTACTTATATGTTACTGTTTTCTTGTAAAAACAAGCTGTGGCTTAGTTATGTTGCGAACATCCCGACCTAATCCCTTATCTTGGTTTGTGAAATAGGCTTCTGCTCTTGGAATTAGATTTTTCTATTATGGGCTACATCAAAATACCATAGTTTCTTTAAAATGATATAGAAAGGATCTCAATATTCTTCCTTTGGAAAATAAAACTATTCACAATAGGTGTTTGTTGCAGAATAAACAGTTATAAACTGTCAACTCTGACCTTACCAAAATCACAAATAGTGTAAGTTAAAATGAGAAAAAAAATAATTATGCTTCATTATATAGAATAAAACCGTAATAAAATTGTTTTTAATTTAATGAGTGTAATATCAAAGTCTATAAATACTTTTGCAAAGCACTGATGCTTAAAATGAATAACAAAAAAACAGTCTGGCTCCAGGGACCTTCAGTGAGCAAATCCCAATGGAGAGTCAAATTAAACCTGACGAATCACATATTGACCGTCAAACACTACCAGTACACCCAGCTCTCTTAACTGACAATATCACATTTCACGCCTGAATACTTTCTGGAAATTACAGCTGCTTAATCCACTTTGTAGCCTCCCACATCAAGTGAAATTTCTTTGTGTCATTTGGTGAGTGAATTGGGCCATTACTGCTTGTTGCCTCCATCCAAACAGCTCTCGGATGTGTTTTGCAGCAGGAGCATGTGTTCACCCTTTGGTGTTATACAGTAAACTCAAGAAAACATATATAATTGTGGTCAACACATCGAAAAAAGTGTATGTATAAAATATGCCTGAATGATTTACAGCAGGAGCAGCTGAAACTAGTAGAGCTGAAACAGTTTGTTTTATCTATACTTTATAAGACTTACCAGCACAAGAAGAATCAGAGAAATGCTGCACACAAAAACACAAACGTCAAGATTTGCATTCTTATTTCCAGAACCTCTACAGTTTATGATATTAGGGGGAAGTTGTTCTCTGACATAATGGTAGCAAACCAAAATAAAGCCTCTTGAGGTTGACAATCAATGTGACAGATCCATATGACTCTGATGTCTGGGTTGTTTTAAGTGGCACATAAAGACTACCTCCCTCTTAAAGTACATGTCTGGTGTATGAAGTGATGTAAGTCCTTCCTCTTCTCCACAAATCTCATTAACAAGATAAATACTTTAGAAAAAGAAAGGAGAGTAAGAACTATCTTTGTCCAACGTGGACAGTAGAACCTAAAGAGTAGGACAGGGAGTCATGTGCTTATGGGTATGTTTGTCAGGTGGTGAGGTCATCTCTCCTTAGATGCAATGACACATGCACGTGGTCATTGTCCCTCTCCTCTAGATGACATACGGCTTGAAGAATGAAGCAGAGACTTGAACCCATGATGTAAATCATAGACCAAAGACACAGAAAGGCATTCTTGATCGTGTTTTGATGCAGGATCAGCTTCTCATACCATGTAATGCTTTCACAATGTGGAGATGAAAAGAAAACCTTTTTTTTTTTTGTTATTCAACATGAAGCATTATTCACTTTTCCTGCTTGCGGCCTTCCACTTTTATAGTCATCATGTTCATGTTCCTAAAAGTAAAGGATGATTGTTTCCATGCACAATATCTACATCTAGTAGATCAATATGTGGATCAAAACAAATGCACTAAGATGGAAAAGAAAATCTATACTGTCTTAAGTAGCTTGTTTTGCCATGTATGTTTATACAATGATCATTATTCTGTCATGGTGGGCTTAAGGGCTCTAACCCACATGCAGAACACCACACGGGACAACGGGAAAAAGTTCAACAGTTTAT
>JAUZNJ010032017.1:0-13901 GCA_034780135.1 Jordanella pulchra | reverse complement strand
GTTCCGATCACTCTATCACAGAAAAATAAGACTTGGAGAACTTATTGGAAACTCAAGACAGCCATGATATTATGTTTATTACAAGGGTGTGGAAACTTTTGACCACAACTGTATGTCTAGGAAAGAAAAGGGGCTAAACACTGAAAAACAGGCCAAGCTCCAATAGCTATAAACCAAGGTGTTGATGGCAGCAGCTGATATTTCTCTCCAGGATGGAGCCACAGCAAACAGGAACAGACCAGATGAAGCTACTATTATATATAAATAGCATTAACTCAGAATGGCAACATGTTAGCATGGTAACTAAAAAGGGGTTAGTGTGCAGAGTAACTGTGCATTGCTAAGGATTAGGACAGACATGTTTACACAGTAGATTATAAAACTGAACAAACCAAGAACCATGATTGAAAATTTAAGGTAAGGTGAGGTTCCTGAGACCAGTCTGAGACCAGTTCATTGTTAGCACTGGAAACCAGTACTTCCAGTAGGAGCAAACAGCTTCCAGTTCACGTGTGCTGGACCCTGCATGTTGACTGACCTCCAGATGGGTCGACAGGCTCTGGCTGTTTATCAGAGCAGCTGTCTGGATCATTTTAGATGAAGACGTGTTTGTTGTTCTTTCAGTGAAGTAGTTTGAGGCGAATAGAGAATTTAAGCTCTCATTAGTTTTACTTTGGAAACATTAACGCTAACAATGAACTGGTCTCAGACACTCCAACGTCTCTAAAAGCCTAATTCAATCTTTATCTGTTTGTTTTACCCACAGTCACCATGTACATCTCCCCCATATTTAGATAACTGCAGGTTGAACCAGCGGAATGGAAAAGACTACAACCCTTAATAACTCCACCATCCATTAAGGACACATTCGGTCTGATAACCGATCCTGAAACCAAACATCCGTCCGTCTCCCAGAACAGAGAACTCTGGGTCACCTTCTGCTATGTAAATGGGGGTCGTTCGGTGTCACAGCCAGGGCTAAATGAGCTTTATGATTTCCCATCAGCCACTCTGTTGCTCCCCATGGGAAACTCCTTGGATCTCCTCCTTGATTCTCCCTCTGTTCCCAAAGCATCCAATAAACTATTGATCTCTTATCTCAGGGTCGGCGCCTTCATCTGTTTTTCATTATTACTACATGATTGCATTCTTAATCCTCTCTAACTCGCCTTTAAAACCAACATCTGCAGCCTGTTGTTTACATTTAGTTTTGTTTTGGTGAGAAGATCCATATCAATTATTCTGAGATCAGTTCATTTCTACAGCATAAAATCAAGCAGCTGGAGGCTGGTTTTGGCTTCAGGTGTGAAGCAAGCTGACAGCCCTGGTTCTCCTTGGTTCCATAAGATGAATCTCCGTTCTCTACTTTGATCCTTCTACCACCCAAATGATCCATCATACTGTGGCTCTGGATGAGGATAAGGAGGTGAAGCACCACACAACCTCCCCCTCAGGGTCTGGATGTAGGATCACAGAGAATACGGCAAACATTTGCACATTCCTTTATAAAACCAAAAGGTATCCGAGCAGGAAACTGGCCGTCCATCAGCTAATCAGAAGTATCTTAAAGTTTCTCTCATGAACTGCTGAGATTAAACGCTTAAAGGTTCATGATGATCACGGCGCGCTGCATGGTGATCTGGAAGCTTTTCCTCTGTTCCAGTTTGGGTCGGTGTGGAGCCATGGCTGCTGGTGGAGAGCTTACACTGAGCATTAGCTCTCCCTTCCTGCAATAGACCATCAGTCACATTAATGTCCACTTGTTCCTGTTTTATTAAACCCTTTGGAAACATTTGGCAGGTCAGCAACAAACTGATCCCGGTCTGTGCACAGATTGTCCTAGCTGAGCTACAGATCTCTGCAGCTCCTCCAGAGTCACCCTGGTCCTCATCAGCTGCTCTTCTGGTTCTGCCTTTGCTTCATTCCCGTTTCTGTGTGGCTTTTGACAATAAATTTACGTTCCTCCTTCCTGTGGAAGCAGCTGGAGACACAGAAATCCTGCACTGCTCCGTCCTTTAGGGTCATTTTTAACATGAAACAGAGAAACTGTGTCTATTTCCACTCTGGACTGGGTTTAACAGAGGAACCTAAAAATCAATGAAGAGAGAGGAGGAAATAAAGAAAGAAAAGGGACTAAAGGGAAGAAAAGACTGTTTGAAATGGAGAGGAATCAAGAAAAAGGAAGGAAGCTAAAAAAAAATCAAATGAAAAAGACACAAGGGTGGAAGGATGCAAGGAAGCAACAAAGGACAGAATAAAGGAATCGCAAAGAAACAGGAGGAAGGAGGGAAAACCACTGATAGTGGAGCAATAAGACAGGAGGAAAGGAGTGAAGGAAGGAGGAAACTAGGAGCCTAAGGAGGAGAATCAGTGGGAAGGACTGAAGGTAGGAAACCAATCCATCTGGTGTTTGTGGTGCATTTAGACTGACTGGTAGAAAGCAGCGACTGCTGAGGTCTTCCCGCCTGGCGTCGTGCTGACACACACCTGGACATCCAGCAGGACAGGGAATGAGCACATGAAAGACAGACTCCTGGAACCAGGAGGACCAATCAGAGCGCAGGGCTGCTCACACCGCCAATACACCATCCAATAAAGAAGCTGAAGTACCTGAACCTCTGAGTCCACCATCTGGAGACACTGAGCTGGTTCTGGTTCTGTGGGATGCTTCAACACCAGAACCGGACCGGATGAAGAGGGACAGACGTCCCACTGAAGCGTCCAGAGGTCCATTAGAGCAGAGCGGGGCCTCCGCATCAACACCGGCCATTAGTTCCCCATGACATGATGAGCTGGAGGTGAACCTAGATTTACTGTCCAGAACTCAGACTGTGACAGAACAGAACCATCCTGATGCATCTATTCCCTCCTGAGGAGGCCTGATGGGTCAGAACCGACAGCAGCTCCTCCGCTCCTCAGGAACCAGCCTGCTCTCTGTCAGGTCCTCCAGCTTCGTCTCACTTCGCCACCAGGCCAGACAGATGTGGGTCACAGCTGCTTCACGCCGGAGGAAGTTACTTTAGGCACGACAAGTTGATTCATGTTGCATCTTTCATCTGAAGAGCTTCACCGGAGCTAAAGCTGCAGCCATCAGCTCCTCCCCTCGGACCTCCAAAGAAAGCTTGAAAGCATCCTACTGAAAGATTAAACAGGTTACAGCGAATAAAAGCAAGACGAACCAGGCTGGTCGCTCTGACTGGGCTCATCGTTAGCGACCCTGCAGTGATGTCACCAGCAGGGGGATGCTGAGCTCCTCTCAGAGGAGAACCCTCAGACCAGCCGTCCCTCTGACGACCAAACCAGAACCATCCTGGAAGAACAGCTCAGAGCTTCAGCTTCACGGGGAAAAGGAAAATACAAAAGAAATACTTTGGAAACTGGCAAAAAAGGGAGAGTTTGATTTTCAGTTTCTGATATTATTAATTATATTCTCTTATTGTATAAATTTCCGCCTGCGTTGGAGCTTCCTGTGGTTCTCACAGTCCCTGAATGCAGCAGCTGGGAAGGTTTAGTCCAGGTGTGTCAGTCATCAAGCCACACCCCAAGCCCACTAAGCTCCGCCCCCACACAGAGACTCCATCAGCTTGAGAGAAAAGAAACCCTGAAACTAAAACATTTGAAAGTGGTTTGAAACATTAATCAGGTCCAATTATTTTAAATCTTTTCTTTTTTCAGCTCCAGTTGTAATATATTCCATACCTCTTTTATTGCAGTAAATATCTCCGGATTTCCCCCTCATTACCTTCACAGGTCTTCAGGGCTTCACTCTAACCGATACAGTCCCACCGTGGCCCAGTTAGCTCAGGCTAAGCCTTATTCTGGCTAAGTTAGGACCGACCCGAGCACACAGCTCCTATCAGATAAACGAAGCGTGTCGGATTGTTCAGGCTGGTCGCCCTTTCAGCTTTATGCTGTTTGTTTCCGTGGTAACTCCATTGCTGTCTCAAATTAATGAAGTATGGATGTAGAAAATCTATGGGGCGAACATTTCCTGAACCTGAACCGTATCCAGAGTGAATCTAAAATGTTGGTCTCAGCTCCAGCATTCTTGTTATTCTGTCAGTGGGAGCCTCACCCAGGAAACGCAGGCATTTTCCTGACAGTTAGCAAACAGCAGAGGCCACTTAATTGGATTCCAGGCTGAGAAGCTGGTGCTGCAGGTTGTTCAGTGGGTGAAGGACCCAGACTGTCACCAAGCTGTGAGGAGCACAACACGGCGACTCCACCGCTTCTCTAATGGGGTTGTTGCTGCCTCTGACCGCTGACCTCTGATGCTCAGGGGAAGTCTGATCGATCTGCAGCTGCAGCACCGACTTAAAGCGTCATAGCCCTCAACCACAAGCAATCTGTCACTTCCTGGTCTGCGGGAAGCCGAGGTCAGAGTAGCAGCACATCGTTATGTGGACAGAAAGTGACCAGAGCATCACTGCAGATCCTGTGGCGTTGTTAAAGTTCTAAAACAAAGTGGCGCTTTCAACACCTTAAATGATTGCTGTAGAGGATGCTTATGCTGCCATCCCAGTCAGAAGCAGCTCAGTGGCTGATCCCAGCCAAAGATTAACTTTATTATCATAATGATAAACACTGAGATTCACATTCAGCTAACTTGTGTGTATCTGATGCTAACACACAGCTCGCTACGTCTCAGCAGAGAAAATGACTGAAAGGTTGAAGCCACATCAAACAGGCAGCGCGGGCTTTTTCTCTTTCTCTAACCCTAACCCAGTAGCTGTACGGTGTCGATGCTGTAGGAAGGAAGGATCTCCTGTAGAGGTCTGTCTTCCACCAGATATGGAGACGCCTCTGACCAAAGACCATCTGTTGTTGTTTAACAGTCTGATGAAGAGGATGCTCGCTGTTGTCCATAATCTGCTTCATGTCATGAAAAATTCTCCGTTGTGAAATCATTTTTAAATATTTTAAATAATCTTTAAATCTGAAATAATCTTATTCAGAATCAGATCTGATTCAGTTTTAGTTCCTTTTGGCATTTGGATCAATTTTGCCTTTAAGGAAGAGAAATACATAGAAATATAGACATATCACACAGGAGTGATGCCAATGTAGCAGTTTAAAAGTTTCCCTGTTTCCATGGTGGGTCCCTGGCTGGTACCGACAGGTCTGTGGGGGTCAGTGAAGCTTCACTCTAAGCTGTCAGTCAATGTTTACTGTAACCACCCATCTGCTGAAGGTAGTTCAGGTTTACACTCTGTCTAGAGTCAGCAGGTAACTTTACATTAGAACCACAACCATCACATGTGGCGTTCCCCATGGCTCCATCTTAGGGCCCCTACTTGTCAGTATCTTCGAGCTCGTCAGTTACTATGGTGATGCAGATGACCCCCAGCTGTTCATCACCATGTCATCACGTGAATGGAGAGAAAAAAATCAACCATGGAAAAACAAAACGATCTTCATCTGAACCAGAAGTAAACTGGAGTAATAAGAGGAGCATGAAGGAATCCTAGAACATCACATGAATAGATTTGCTTTTGTAATAGTTTTTACACCCTTACATAAAACAAAATAGGAATCACAGGATAATACAGGCAGAGTAAACACTTGAACAAAGGGTTAGGGTTATAGTATAGAAAATCAGATTTATACAAAACACACAGTGAAAATAAATCATTTAATTGCAGTTAAAAAACATGTACTTTTTAATCTTTAGAACTGCAACCAGTGTATGTTGATTATCACTAACTAGTCTTTACTAGTCCTGTAGACTGAAAACTTGAGGTAATATTGTAATTCATTTATCTAATTAACACTTGTTCCAATTATACTAATAAGGTCACATCTGTGTATCCAGTAAAATAACAAAACAACCCCTGGAAATAACCACCATAAACACTAGTTATTAATGGTAAAGAGACTATTTATTAATGATTAACAGCTTGTTTGTTAGTGTTTGATAATCATGTATAAAAGTCATCCAAACTATTTATAAAAGGAAATGAAATCATGTAGCTCTGCCATGCTAGTTTAGCGCTAACATCAGTGGGCTTAATACCTTAATAAAACACAAATCACTCTTAATCATAATAAAACTGTCTCTGTACCATCTATAAATGATGGCTTTGATGGTTATTGTAAAGTGTTTAATTGTTGTGTTTATTGTCAGTCCCAAACTCCTGTTCCTGTGCACTGACATGAACTGAAAGTGTTGGCTTCTGTTTCACTTCTTTCCTTATCGTTTATTGTGTTCCGTGGTTCTTCCCATATTGTGTTATTTTTTCATTTCAGAGTATTTTTAGCTTATTTTCTTGTGTCTTTCTTAGTTTTGTCATACAGTTACGCCATTGTCGTCTCTTGTTTACTCTGTGTTGTTTGACGGCTTTCTTCCTTGTTTCTGTCCCTGTTGGCCAGAGCCACCAGTTCATTGCTGGTTGCCACTGACCCATTTCTTCTCATTTTGCCCATAGGTTGCTCTTGTTTCCCGCATTATTTTAATCCTCGGCTGCTTTTTGTTTGTCACTGGGTTCTATGTTTGACCTCATTTCCTTTTAAACTCTTGGATTTATCAAGTATTCTTCTGCACCTTGGTCCAGATCTCCTGCTCCAGATGTGTTCAGTATCTGATTAGAAATGTATTACGGTTACTTGAACTTATCATTCTCCATAAGATGACTGTGTGCAGAATGAAGAGGACAGAGGGAAGTGCAGGTTACACTGCAGGTGACTTTATGAAACCTTAACATGTCTGTTAAAGACACCGTGAGGTGTCCTCCTCTCTGTGTCCCTGAGGGAACCCGACACCCCACAGATGTGGATGAAGGTGCTGACTCTAACCCACATGCTTAAACCACTCAAAGTCAGTCCAGTTTATTTCACTAAGCTTGTTATCTTAAGACTCTTGATAGAGACAATTCATTCAGCTAATCCAGACAGACTGAAGGATCCAGGTTTTCTGTCTAAGGAAACCCGGCTGTTGCATCCAGTCAACGACTCGTTAAGTCTTAATGGAAAAGTAGGGAGGAAGAAGTCAAAGGAAGGCTCGTCATCCGTTAAAAGTCATCTCAATAAATCAGGATCTGATGCAGGGATGCCTGCTAAGGCCTCACTGCTGCTGTGTGGGGCGAGTCTACGCCAATGTGACGCAACAATGTGCTGAGGGAGGACATCCTGCTGAAAGGTCGCAGCACATGATAGAGATGAAATGAAGGGCGGCTCCCTGCCAGGAGCAAAGAAGGGATGATGAAGGAGGAAGAACCCTTCTGTCCATTCTTCCATTTCACTCTGCTTCCACACAGAGAGCCTGTACCTACAGCAGGTCATCAGATCTACTGACGTTTCTCCAACATGTCAGGAATGAGAGAGAGTCCGTTCATCTGAAAGCGTTCAAACATTAAGGTGCATCAGGACCTGATTAAAAGCCTGTTTGTCTCATCCAAACATTGTGGTTTATACCTGAAACTGGACCGGTCCTCTTCTGAAGACGGGTCTGGACTGATTTCCTGTTACAACAAATAAACACTGTTTATCCAGGTTCTTGCATTTGTCGAGAAGTGAGGAGGAAACTCTGACATTTAAAGTGTGAAACTCTTGGCAGTCACTTAAAGAAACAAAGACACGCTGTTTTGTGCACTGCCTGTATCGGGTCATTTCAATTCCCCGTTTCCTGGATGGGTCGGCAGTAAAGGCACAAACAATTTCTTAGAGTCTGTGAGAAAACTAATAGAAGCTCAGGTTTGACAGACAACATGACCACAAAGGTTTGTTCTCTGGACGGTTTGATCCTCTGCACCACACGCCTGCTAACCCACCTTTACTTCTCTTCAAACCTGCAGTTCTGCTCTCAGAGTTCATATAAAGTACCTAAACCAAAATGTCCGTTCCTCTTTGAGTCGTTCAGATTTCCGTACTGCTTGTGATGATGACGTGTGGATCTGGTTCTGTTTGCCTTCTGAACACTGAGATCTGTCATTTCACAGAGCCTAAGAGATGACAACACAGACACAGCAAACATTAATCTGATTCAACGTTACGCTTCAGAGCTCGGCTTGATACGACAAATTAGATTTAGATGAAGCAAACAGATGAGGCTTTCAAGATGAGTGATAAAATTCCTATATCATAATTCCAGTACACCTGTACAGCAGCTGGCTTTAGAGTCAGAGAACATCAACACTCCTTCAGATTCGATCAGCAGCCTTTCACTTACATTAAAAACATTCGTCCTTTTTTCAAATGAACATTGACTTCAGGCTGTATGCATCAGGTGAAATGAGCTTCCTCTGGGGGGAACATTGGTATGAAACATCCGTTTCTGATGGCCCCTCAGAAGGTGAGTTCAGGCATGTCCTACTCAAAGGAGGCCTAGGACACACTGGGGGGACCATGGCTACTCACATCTGACTTCTTCACAGCACTGACCAACCCACTTCTGATCCTCTCACCTAGATTAAAACCCGATTGAAGCCACTTCCACACGTCATTGTAAATCCGATAGAGATCTGAAAGTCTGTTGTCCAGCTTTGACATCATGGACCCCTCGCTGCCGCTACACATCCACACAGACCTCAGCACCAACAGGATCCCTCTGTTCAGCTGACCGCTCCTCTTAAGGGTTGTTGCTCTGTTTGGTTTGGTAGAACCAGGATGAACTTATGATGACCCTTTCAAAACAACATAAACAGCCTTTTTTCTCTCCTAAACATATTATTGGTTCATAAGTTAATCGTAACGAGAAAAGCAGCTGCAGTGGGACTTATTTCATGACTGGCTTTAGGAACAGTTACTGAGTTTCACAAAGAACGAAAGGTCCTCCGTTCCTTTCCCCAAATAAAAAGATTTTTAAAGAGATGGATTGTTTCTTGTGTAAGAGGTCCTTAAAGCTGGATGAGAACAGATGTTTCACGAACATGTGTTCTCTCAAGGCATTGAGTTGCAGACCTCTGATTTATGGTTTCACTGCTTTATAACACCCGGAGAGTGAATCCAGCTGCAAAGCATCCTGTTTCTAATTTTATTTACCAAAGGCAGTTTAAAAACAGTCCTTCAGATGACGGTTGTGTTGGGGGGGTGTTGTAGACACCATCTAAACCTGTTGATGAAGCCAAAGCTGAAAGACCTGCAGGCAGAATGACTGGAACAGTTCGGTCTATGCCCAGATATGGGAGTGAAATAAAAACAAACATCCCAGCGCTGCTCCTTAGAACGTCAAAGACCTGCTCAAAGTCTGAGGCAGGAAGTGGAACTGGAAGGTTACCCATCAGGACTGTACTGCTGGATGTTAGTCTGTCTTCAGGTTTGATGGAATTAAAAAAGATGATTAGTCATAAAAGCAGCTCAGTAAGAACAATGAGGAGAGGAACAAACTGATCAGAGCATCATCTGTTCAAGCAAATGAGTTTGGCTGCAGGAAGTTATGGACCAGGAGGGAGAACACTGTGGCTCCAGGTTGGGGGGGCTGCAGGCTCCTCATGGGAGACGGCGGTACTCAGTAGCGGCCAAGCAGGAGGAGCAGGATCTGAATGATTAGTCAGCATCAGCACAGAGATTCAGGGAGGACTGTGTGAGTACAGTTAGTCCTCCAGTCCCTGATTTATTGATTAAAATCCAGACCCTGATTGCTTTGGTTTCAGCCATTCTGATCAGCTTTCCAGACTGTCACCATAAAACATATCAGTCCTCACAAGGGCAGAATGTTCAATCAGGTAAAAATGCTAACATCAAGCTCTGCTTTATTTGCAGAATGAAAACTGGGCGTATAATAGATCGACAAACGTTTGCTAAATGAACCTACTTGGCTCACTTACGTGACAATTAGGCACAGCGTTAACTCCAGCAGGCCATGTGGTCAAACTCAGCCCCCATAACGGCACATCTGCTAAACTCATCCTGAGCCAACATCATCTGATCAAGCAGCCATGTCCCTCTAGGCATCCAGCCAGGAAATCCCAAAGCAAAGCTGGATCTGAGTCGCTTTCATCCGCCTCACAACCTCTGCAGTTGTCTTTGGTAAAAGGTCTGGTTCCAGCCTGTTTTTACCTAAGCAGCAACCACAGCTGCTGGTTTTACAGTGTATCAAGCCAAAGAAACCAGCATGGAAGAAAATTTGACAAGATTTTCCCTTTTGCTGCTTTTAGAGGTTTTAACAGCCAGGTGTTGCTAATCAAAGGCAGATAGTTAATAAGTCATCAGAAGGCATGAGTAGCTCTCCAGGAGCAAGAGTTTGGCAGTTTGCTGCTCTGGAGGACACAGGTGCAGATGACAGCAATTCCACTCAGAAGCAGCTCTGTGGGCCAAGTTTGGTGCACAGACAAGGAATCAGACTCTCAGACTCTCAGGTGTTCACTGTGCTCAGAGGGATACATGTAGAAACTCTACAGGAACTACTATAGAGGGTAAAGGAACGGTGTGCACATCTACTTTATGAGAATGCACAATAGATAAAGAAGCCAAATATAAATACATTTAGGTTTTGGAAGAGCAAAAAGTCTTTCTTTCACAGCAGAAACAAAACTAGGCTTTAAGGAGTTCATTGTGACAGTGGGAAAATATTTCTGTGGTTGCTAGCTTTTGAAAATATCATCCTGTGGCAGTAATCTGCAGGGAAAAGTCCTTCCAGTTCACCAGGAAGACAGGATCGTACTCGTCGTCTTCCACTTATCCAGGGCTGGCTGGCAGGGCAGCAGAGACCTGCTTCAGCCTCAGGTGTTCCAGGACCGGCCCACAGACAAAGGCCCTACCTCCCCAGGGAGGTTCCAGGAGGGGAATACATGGGAGACCATAAGACACCCCTAAAGATGGCTACAATCCCAGCCCCCACCCCAGCAGTGTTAATTATGGACTCCTTTCTAATGGTTTGTTCTTAATCTGCTCCAACCTCAGACCAAAGCCTGGTATTCCTGTCTGCTGGACTCCAGGTCTGTAGAATAATCCCTGGAACCTGCTGCCACTTCAACGAGCAGTTTGATCGGACAGATAACAAACTACGCGGTACTCAAGCTGCTAGAGAAGCACGATCTACAAGTTGGGATGTCCTGATCCAAAATGAATATCGCATATTGTTACGATATCAGTCACAGAAACAAGATCAGGTTTTATCAGCTGGCAGCTAAGATCTCCCTCATTTTCATGCTAATAAAAACTCTCTGCCTCTGCTAAAGGTTTCTGTAACTCATTGGTTTATTTTACATGGATTATACTTTTCTTCCCTGTTTTAGTGGCATTGCTTGATCAAGTACTAAAGTAACAAAAGATGGTATCTTTTTGGGTCGATATCGGTATTGAACAGTTGTCAAAGCTGCAATATCCGTATCGTACCAGAAATGAAAAGGTCGTATTGGGACACCCCTATCTACGAAGGACAGGGAAGCGTGAACAAAGAAGAAGAAGAGGAGCCTAAGAAAAGTGTTTTTGGGGACACTCAGCAGTTCGTCAAACAGGAAGCAGAAGGACTTAAAGCTGAACCACAGTTAAACTTGAACGCTGTGGCCGTGATAAAAAACAGCAGGAGCTTCTAGCTGGATTCATGTCCAGATGTGACGATAACTGGAGGTTTGTTCAGTGAAACCAACACTGTTAAAGTAGTTAAACACATGAAGGAGTCCTTTAGATCACCACATTGTTTCTCATTACTGCAGCCGCTCCTATTCTTTGCCTTATTAGCAGGAACATATGAATCCTCTGGTGCCAAGACACAATATTATCTGTGAGGATTATTAATGAAAAGCTCTGGCTTGGTCATATTAAGTCATATTTCCCACTATTATCAACAGTCTAAGGTTTGTTTCAGCTTAATTTTGAAATGTTGTTTGACCCTTTTTGAGTCATTAAAATGATGTCATCAATATGCTGGATGATAATGCCTCATTGCTGAACATTGTGTTCATCAAGGACAATCCATGAGTTGATCAGAAGTCCTTTAACCAAACACCACCCCCACCCAGATGTGGGGGGATCCGACTCTCTCATCTGACGGGGTAAAAGGTAGGCAGACTCTCCGAGCCCTGACTGCTGCCCAACCCTCAGGCTGTTGGTCCAACAGGGGATGGCCTCGCCTCTCTTGTTTGGACTTTGCCTGTCCGGCTTTACCGTCTACCACCAGGCCGGTCTCCAGGGTCACGTCCTGCCTCTGGGGACTTTTTAAAACACCGTTTGCTGACCTGTCCCTCCAAGCCTCTTTTACCCCATTTGGATGGAATAAACACAGACGACAAATGGAATGGACAAAACTTAAAATTACAAATAAAGATTATTAGTACTGAAAACCAACCTTTTCATCTTGTGTGACATCTTCTGTTCTGAAGGTCCAACATTACTACCATCATCATCAGACAAAAAATCCACCAAGAACTGGCTGAGAATAAGGAAATGAGACATGCTTGGCCTAGTCAAAGCCCAAGGGTCTCATTTAGGAAAGCAGCAACACAAAGCGGGTCCTGAAGCGAGTGTGCCCTCCTCTCCACACAGAGGAGACACAAAGAATCTGATCCATGTTTAGATTTCAGAGAAAGAACAAACGGAGGAGGGGGGGATCTGCAGCTCTGCATTTATGAAGCAGAGCAAAAAAAAAAAAAAAAAAAAAAAAAAAAAAAAAAAACACTTTCTACTGTTCTAGGCTTGTTTTTCTCACTCTGGAGTTTTTTTGTGTGTCAGACAGTTTTTGGCTTTTGCCGAGCTGGGACCCCTGGTCTTAATCCCAGTGGGGAGATGTTTGGTGGCTGAAAACAGACTAAATGTGTTGCTAACTCCTCAGACGTTTAGGAGGAGTGGAACAAACAACCAGTGAGAGCTGACTGTAGGAGGGATCCCTGGTTTCCTCTTCCTGGGTGAGTATAAAGGCACTGTGGGAATTAGAATGAACCTGTTCTCGCTTCTGTTTTATCTATATTCAGTCCTTCAGCTGTGATTTCATGAATTCATGACTTTCTTATATAACCATTACAGCTTATGGACCAACTAGAAGATTATCCTTCTGAAGATCACTGCTTGATCTGCCATCTGCTGTTCTCAATGAAGCCATCATCACTGAACGAATAAATGGAGCGCAGCCAACCAACAGCTTCAAACTCTTCCACAGCTCAGTGGAAATCTGATCATCAGCAACATTTCAGCCCAGAGCAACAGGTGCATCTTTGTTAACCCAGCAACTCTTTGGAAGTGCTCTCTGCTGGCAATATAACGGAAGTCCAAGGTATTTCTGCAGCTGTGTGGGTTAGGGTTAGAAAACGTCAGCTCTGACTGCGCCTGAAAAATAACGTCCTTCTGGGTTTAACTCGACTCCATTCAGCTTATTTATATGGCTCCAATTCACACATGTAGTAAATAATGGACTGAGATGAATCTGTCAGTGTGTAGTGCAACACAGGTCACTTTATAGATCCAGTTCAATCAGTGTTCAAGGAGACAGAAGCAGACATAGAAAAGGAAAATAGAAGCACTGATCTATAAATGCCTTCTATGCTAGAAAAGCTAACAGTAAACTAGCTCCACGGGCTCTGTGGGAAAGAACCAGTTAATCAGATGAACTCTGAGCCAGTTTAATGTCAGAGGGTGAAAGGGATCCGATCCAGTTAGTCCCAGTAAAGCTGAGCCCATAGAATAGAACAAAATAAAATAGAATTCAACTTTATTGTCATTGCACTGTCGCAAGAACAACAACCAAATGTAGTTTGCATCTATCTAGAAGTGCTATACAGGATATAGATGTTTATATACAGGTTTACACGATGGTTAAAGAATAGAATAAAAAGTTCTCTGTAAATATAATATAAATATAGGAGCTATATGCACAGATTATACAGATTATGCAGATTATACAGAATATACAAGAATGTTAGGAATAGATTGTATACAGTTGTGGTCAAAAGTTTCCATACACTTGTAAAAAACATAATGTCATGGCTGTCTTGAGTTTCCAATCAGTTCTACAAGTCTTATTTTTCTGTGAT
>JAUZNJ010032016.1:0-13902 GCA_034780135.1 Jordanella pulchra | reverse complement strand
AGTTTCTCTAGATCACGCTGAGACATCAGTCCTCTAATCCTGGAGATGTTCTTCAGTTGATAGAAGGCCGACTTTGTTACCATGAGATTGGAGAAAGGCTAAAACAAACTGGCATCAGTACACAAGCATGCTGCAAGCACTTTTTATCATTACCCACCCCTGTAATATCATACCTTTTTGCAGTGAAATATTGATGTCATAACAACATCTGTTATTTAGTTTTAAAAAGGTTGTAACCGTGCCTTTCCAACAGGGTAAGGTGGGACATACAGTATTTCTCAATGAAACACAACATTGCAAACTGTATGACAGTAGTAGATTTTTTTTCACACGAAGAACTGCATATGAAGCTAAAATCTATCACATTATATACAACCATTGTTTACATCATTTGTGCTGTACAGCATGTTAATCATACTGTGTTAGCCTAATCCCATTTAGCGCAGTTTCACAAACTCAAAGCCAGTCCTTACAACATTTTAGTTAGTTATGAGACTCACTCTGTATTTGACATTATTGATCCACTTTCTTCCTCTAAACTTTTGTTTGTTGTCTATCTGTTTTTCTATCTATTAGAAAATGGCTTCAGATCAGGTAATCCGCACGTTGATGTCCTGTCTGCTCACCTGTCACACCAAAGGTTTTACTCCATCAATTGCTTTCTCTTGCCAAGTTCTGCTCAAATTCATATTTTTCATTTTCTCAGTAATCACTCTCCAGCTTCATTTAGAATTGAAGAAGCCTCTTGGATGAGAGGTGGAACATCTAGAAAACTTCACATCCAGCCACCTAAACTGAACTTTCCAAGCTTGAGCATGACCTGGATGACTAAGAACCTTTAAAGATATGTTTCAACCTGTGTGCACACCTGAGAATCGTTTACTCTCCTTCTCTTAATCCATATGGTCCAGCACTGTGTAGCTAAGTTGCTGTCAAATCACATCCGCTTTGATCAATAGTAAAGTTAAAAAGCAAGGCAATTTCCGAGAAGAGACAATATTTTTCAAAATAGTTTGTAGAAATGGCTTGGTCACCTATACACCTCTGGTTATCAAAGCAATTGAAAAAGTTAAATATGATTTGAAATATGAGGAACACAAAATTATTTATCAGGTATCACAATGTTAGTGTCTGGGTCAGAATAAATGCAGTTCCTTTAAAATGAATTACTTATATTTAATCAGTTGTTGGATAATGAAACACATTTTTTATAATGCAGTATTGTTTTTCAAGTTGTAATGACGAAGTTAACAACAAAAAACTGTGGGGTGTTGCTGAGATTTATTTTGGGAAAACAACACCTACTAAATTAATCCTCATTTATACAACAGAAATTCTGTTTTATGAAGATTTATGATTTCCAGCTAACAGCATGTTTAACCAAATTTGATTTATGTTACAGTTTCATGTGTCCTGCTAAGACATTTTAAGCACACAGTCTACAGTATAGAGGTTGGATGCCTACGTGTACTAGGGATATTTTGTTTTACAAAAAATATATCTTGAAACATATCTTAAATGCATGGATGCCTTTACTACAGCACAACTTCATCTAGCATCCAGTTAGACAGGTCACAATCTTGTTTAACAGAAACTTGGTTTGTATGATCATTAACCATTCAGGTTATTTTTTTTTTTTAGTTCATGGGTGTATGGGAGTGTGCTTACATATGGGTGAGCGTATGTTTAGAAGCAAGTGGGGTTTTGTTTAGTGGGTGTGGGAGAATGAGTTTATCACCTGGAGGTACACAATAATTACAATGAGAGCTGTAGAAAGCTTGCAATACTCAGCACACAGGTGCAGCAAAGCATAGGTGGATATGGCTCCAGAAGGTGGCAACTGCCCCAGGCAGACAAACAAAAGGCACCACTCCAGAGCGGCCATATGCTCCGCACAAAGGTGTGTCCGTAGTAAGACAGAAAGGCTACAGCAAAGGAAAACTTTAAGAAATAGTTCTGCATGTCCCTAAGACATTACCTTTACACTACCAGAGAACCCCAGAACTAATGTTTTCACCATATCAGCACTGGAGCTGGAAATATTGTGTGTGTTGTTGGTGTTTGCGCGTCAGTGGTAATGTAAAATGTTACCATTAATGCACATAGTTATGTCTGTGTAAGTGCCTTAACCCCTTAACAATCACCCCAGTTTATTTTTGTGATATGTGTAAACGTTCTTAGGGGTTCCCAAGCCAACAGAGAGACATTGTTCCTCCAGCATGTTCTTGGCTGTAGCATGGGCCTCCTTCTGGTGAGACCAGTGTTGCAAATTCTTTAGCAAGAAAAGTTGCTATTTGCTGTGTTATGGATTGGAATTACAACCCAGCAAGACCTTTTAAAACCACAGTAAACGCCTTTTGCTTTCTCTTCCCTTGGACCTCAGTTAGATGCAAGAACAGACCCAACACCCCAGCTTAGACTTAAAGAAACTTTATTGTCATTTCTATACACACAGTGCAGCCAAAACAAAATTTTATTACATACAGCTTACAACAATGTACTAAGAATGCAATAGAAGTAGAATAGCAGTGGAATACAATCATGTAAAATATTGCATCAGTGATAGGGAGTTAAACTGTGCAAATATAACAACAGTACAAAAGTGCACAATCCAGAATGTACTCACCAAGCCATGTTTTAGTGAAACTTTGGTTGGAGGATAAAAAAAGCTATGATTTTAGAGGTTAGAAGTATACATTTTGTTAGCCAATGAGCAGAAGGTAGCCACATAAATTGAAAGCAAAGGTTTGTGGACAATCTGTTGTCAAAGTTTCACAAATGCACCTACTTGCCATGTGCTTCTCTGTTTTATAGAGAGCTATTACACTACTAGCCAAAATGTGAGTTAAGTTGGGATAGATGGAAATTCGAGAAAAAATAAACTCAGAATATTAGAGAGAAAATAAAAAAAATTATCATTTAGTAACTGTGGAGTTACTCTCTAGTTGAAGGGATTAGAGATTGGTGAAAAAAACAATATCTCCCTTTTTAATGTTGTCTCAATGCTGTAATAAAAAAGAAACTGATGTGAAAATTAATGTTGCCTGTCATTTATTGGGAAATGTAAAGCCAAAACCTTTACTTTCACAGCAGCTATGCTGTTACTATGTGACTCGCATTGTGCAGTTTCAAGTTTTTCTCCTATTCAGCATCTCTTTACCACCTGTCAGAGACTGCAGCAAAATATATCAACAAACAAAAGCCAGGACCAGACTGTCATAAACATCACAGGTCTTGAAAGGGCTTCTAAGAAACAGATTCTTCTTTGGTTTGTAAATCATGCATGTTCAGAGTAAAAATAAATAAATAACTAAATATATCACTAAAATCTCCCAATCTCTAGGTATGATGCATTCTTGGAAACATCTAGAATCTAAAATCTAGTGCTAGAACAAGTTTGTTGATCCCTTGCTCAAAATTAACAAAATATATTCTTTGAAAAAAGTATGCTCTGCAAGCCTGCTTTGAGCAGACAGCATTGACTAAAATAAAGCTTTGATTTTGCTAGATTCCTTGTTAGGTAGAAGGATTACAAAAATATACTACACCACTACTGGTTTCTAAACTCACAGATTTATTATGTTTTCTGTTGTAATGCTTTTAAATATGCAATAAATTAATTGATTTATTACTGTAATGCGTTGGTACTGAGGACCCAAAGGCTGTGCAGGAAGCAGCCTTGGTGTGCCTCAGAGTTGCCTGGCAGCAACAGCAGAGCCAAACAGTCCCTTTGGGTCCAAAGGAACATCCAGGAGTTCTATTTTTTTCTCAGTGGGACAGGCTGGAGAGGCTTAGCCTTCTAGCCCTCTTCTCTGTAACCATGACTACCATGCTTCAGATGCATACCCGTACAGCACATCTCTACAGGCGGAGGGAGAGGTCAGTGACCATCCCCAACTCCTCCCACATTTCAGTGCTGCGTGAGGCCAACATGTTATCCTGTAACTCTGCCTGATAGATCAGCATCATAGAGGATTCATGGAGGGCGTTCTCTGGTGTTGCTACAGCCTTGGAACTCATCTCTGTTAGCATTGTTTAGAGACAATCCACTTTGGAGGGCAGCACCAGGATGGTGGAGGTCAAGGTGGACCTCTGCGTTGGGTGGAGATGAGATGCCACTAGAGTTTCTATAGTGGCAAGGCACGTAAAGCCGTTCTCCTCCATGCCATCCAAGTACAACACAGCCCCTCTGTGGGCAGTGATTTTTGGAGTTATGGGTTGCTCCAGAACCAGATGGCAAGGAGTTGCTTTGTAGAGGTTTTTGGCCTTTGTTAGTCATTGCTTTTCATAACGGGACCTTATAGTCTTGACGCGTTTATCCGGGTACCCAATGCTTTTTCAGGTTCCCTGCCAAAAACCTTATACAAGTCTGGTGTGGCGGGCGGGGCTGGTGACCGTGGCGCTTCCCGGCCTTTTGGTCTGTGAGAGGAGAAATTGTTCCACATCGCTTCCTCCTCCTCAAAGTGGAGGCTGATGGGCTCATCGCAGGATTAAGAAAACTTGGCACGACTGTCTTCTGTGGCCATGAAGCCCATGTCTGGGTGTTAGAGAGAGTCCACAGTGTGTACCTGTGCAGCCCAGTTGGGTTCCATCGAGAATGTTATTCCTTAGGGTTTTTCCTCTGGCTCTTCTTGTCATGGGAAGATGGTTGCTCCCAAAACTGGATTTGCTGCATTCAAGCCCGCTTGGCATTCAGGTCTCCAATGACAGGTTTATAACAAAAGTTGAGCACAGTGCTCACAGGCTGCAAGATCAACCACTGCATTCTGGGCATGGTGCAGCCCAAGGCACAAACAGTATGGGTGTCGGCCCTGGTGACTTTTAATTCCCACATTTGCAAGTCCTCTGAGGTAGCGTGTCCTTCTCCATGGGAAGGGAAAGAGCCGCACCGCAGCTTCAGAAGAATGGATGAGTATGTTAATGAATTTTACCTGATGGAAAGATTAACCTTCTCAATTTACAGCTGAACAAGTTTACCAACTTATGGGCAAAATGGTCTTCCTATACTGAAAAATTACAACATGCAAGGACATTGGACAAATGATAATTAAGATCTAGTTCACCTTTTGAGAGGAGTTTATATCAGCATTTTTTTACCCTGGTCCTTGGGCGTACTGTATGTTTAAGGTGTTTCCCTGCCTCCACTCAGTTGACTTGAATGAAAAGGTGATTACCAGGCATTTGCAGCATTTGATGGCTGCCAAGGAAGCAATGCAATTGTTTGAATCAGGTGTGCTTGGCTTGAGTAGAGACACATCTAAACCATGAAGGACAGCAGACCCTGAGAACCAGGGTTAAGAAACCTTGGTCTGTATGCTATTCATTGTTATTGCAATTTACATATATGTCTGTTCATAATATTACCCTCTCATTCCCACCTTTTGTCTTAGTTTGTGTTGTTGTTCTTTGTTGTAAGTGCAAATATTAAAAGAGTCAAATTTGGACCAGAACACATACTTGGCTGTGACCTTTAGGTCATATTAAGTTTGTGTACTTTTCTTACTGTTTTAAAAATAAGCGATAAAAAAGAACAATTGAATAGGATTTTAATTCAAGATCCAGACAATATATTTCCAAAGAAACATTTTTTCAGTAAAATACCTGAATGAAAATATCTTGCTAGGACAGTTTGCATGACTGTGTTTGAAATTTACCTGCTGGCATTAACTTAAAGACTGAGAAAAGCATACATGTAATTTTAAGTAGGTTAAATCCATGAACTGAACCACTTGGCATTCAGCAGCTGTCTCAGTTTCAATTTTCTCTCTCTGTCATACTGTTTTACAGAGTAGGCAAATTTAATCTCACGGATATAAATAGTAATTTCTGTCTGACACAATGAGTTGGGCATACATATTCACACACACACACCCACATGTGCAATCACACAAAGATAAACCAATAAAGGTGATGAGTATATAATTGTTTTAACTTATTAATCACCACAGAAGTTCTTATACAGAATGTATGAAGCTTTAGTGCTCAAAGCTTTTAAATTATTACATTCACACAATGTTGAATTCTTGCAGCTTCTCAGGGTATATGCAATGATTATGCCATTTTGCGTACAATAAATATAATTTGGATTTATACCGTCTTGATGCTCCAAAAGCTGAACATAAGTGTGAAAGGTAAGACAAAATAGTTGTCAGTTTTTGACTTTCTTAATCCAGCTTCTTTAAAAGTTTAATCACACTGGACATGTTAGCAGTGCTAGTACTCATTCTATTTTGGTGATAAAAGCCCCCAAAACAAAACCGTGAGTAGGAGCTTAACATAATTTCTCAATTCTCATAACAAATTAGTACTACAAAGACAAATCTGCAGAAATTACTTAATGTGTCCAGAAATGTTTTTTGAAATTCTTGGTATTACAGTATACCAATATAAAAAAAGGGCGATATAAGAAAGTTTTCATATGGAATTATAATTCTTTAAAAAGAGGTTGAAAAACTGAAGGTTTATGCTGGACTGACATGTAAACCTATCCTTCAGACCTTTTGGAAGGTCTTGTGTGAAGCTGCACTGTTAACAAGCTTGCAGGCTTCTATGCGGTACAAAATATTAACTCTGCTATGATAATGTAAAGTATGTGACTTAAAGATTAAAAACAAAAAACTTTTAAAAACAAGCTGTTTAACAACAGGAACAACAGCTGCTGCTTAACCATAAGTGACTGTAAAACACGTGGCATTATGAAAAAGCACATTGTTCATTGTTTTATCTCTGCACTTGTGGCATGTGCAGTACTTCATCTGGGAGGACTTTTAGTGCTTGATTTGATTACTCTCTGGATTAGTTCTGTCTGTGATCTCTGTTGCTAGCTGTTTGGCTCTTCATTATCTATTTCCTTGAACAGATCTGTGCAGATCGGACCCAGCCTTAATCTGAGAGGTCCAAATTGCGAAGGCAGCTGCTGTCCAGCCTAGAGGTTGGCACCCGTATAGTGCTGTAATGACCATGACAGCTGGTATGGCATGGGCTTGCACTACAGGGTTTAAGACTGTCTATGCCATTTTGTAGCCCTACATAGAGTCGGAAACCTTTAGTTCAATCTCACTTGATGTTCATTCAAAATATTTTTTATATAAACACTGAAAGCCATATCATTTACTTAGAGCATCTTTCAAAATCCACGTTACAAGCCTGGGATAAAATATTACAAGATTCTCCTTTCTTGTTTCCCAATCACAGACTCTCTCTCGGGTTGTGCTGTGGCAGATGCTCATATGGCTAAAATCTGGATGGATTATATGATTTAACAGATGCTTCTTCTGTTTCTGCATTCTGTGCCAACTGAAGCAGAAAACAACTTTGCATGAGTGTACATACTCAAGAGCATTTATGTACCCATAAAGTTTTTTTTTTTTTAGAAATGTAAAAGCCTCTGTGTTTAGACACTGTTCATTAATCTGTTCATGAAATATATGGTGTAATTTATGTAGTCAGATTATATAGTCATATAATCCTGGGTATTATTCTGCTTCTTCTAAAAGAAAACTAAATCATTGTACCCAGCAATGAGAAGAAACCTTAATCAGCCTAACATCGTTTAAAGGAACGGTTTACTTTTCTCAGAGGTACTTTTAGTCTCATGCAGAGTGTGCTGCTAAATGTGTTAAAAACACAGCTGTGAAACCTTGTTCCAACCATAATACTTTCATCTAAAATCTCAATCCTAATAGCTTAAGTACAGTAAGCCTATTTGTTTACTTTGTGAAAGAATACAATTGACCCAATAAATAATTGTGGAAATGAAAACTCCAAAACAATTGATAAAGTTTAATATTAGTTTTTAAGAATTTATGCTCAGTTTAAAACCATTCAGTTTAGGTCTGGTATACCAGTTCCTTTCAGTTTAGACCAGGATATCATTGAATACAAAACACACACACAAAAAAAAAGAAAAATCACATTGACAGTTAACAAGTACATATTTAACAATTACAACTTTGAAGAACAGTACACAGTACTAATCAATACCAGATGTATTTTGTGTGAGCCCCCAAATTTATTTGTAGATCTGTACATATACATATCTGTATATCTGTATATATGTGCATCTGTAACACATGAATCTAAACACCAGTGTGGGTGGATATGATATTGAATAATACACTTAAAGTCACACAAATATTCTATTTAAAGTGTATTAGTAACACCAGTTTGGTTTTTGTGAAAACATTTCTCTCTTCTCATTCCTCCCCCCGTTTCCATAAAATGGTTCAGTCCAGATGTTCTTTCAGAACGCAGCAGCATAGAGCAAACAACTTTTTCACAGGAAGCAAAAAAAGGCCGAGACAGCTTGATCACTTTCCTCCCCATATCAGCTCATATTTATGAAGTTGAGCATTAGCAGCTGTCTGTCAGACTCCCCTTCCCTTCCCCATCTTCACAACAAGTACCGTATGTCTGAGCAAGGAGGTGTGTTGAATGAATCAATTATGATGGAGATAAACGATTGAAAAAAGAAAATCATCCTGAATGCATTTCTAAATGATTTTATTGATTTTAAAAGCATCAGATATCATTGAAATATAATTGGTCATTACGTTTCTGCTGCTTTGAAGCAAAATTATGTGAAAGCATAATTACTATGCACAGTTCTATGTAAACAAAACATATTATGTTTTATTTTTTTAATGATTAAACTTAATGCAATACTAATGCATGTATTTCATGTATATGGGTTAGAAAAGGCCTAGCTACTTCAAGTATGAAGTTATAGTATATTTTTTTATTCTATCCTTACTTAATCTATAAATAACATAATGAGCAGACAGAAAATAAGAAGAAACCAATGAGTTGAAAAAAGCTTGAGTACAGAAAAAGAAGTCCCACTTAACAAATGAGAATTTAAAGTCAGAAACTTTATTCAATTAAAAGTAACAGTTTCTCTACTATAATTACAATATAGTAAAACTACCCCTAAATATTTATTCATTCATTTTAGCCCAGGTATGATACTTGCAGCCTTTGTTGTTATGTTGTCTGCTGAACATTAGTCTGCAAGGGAACTATAAAGCTTTTGCAGCAGCATAATATGCAGTAAAGTGCAAATGACAACTACTTAGTAAGCATCACATTAAATCCTTTACTGGTTTTAGCCACAGTCTCTTGCAGAGCTTGTCTGCCTGGCTGAGTCTTTTCTGGATGGGGCCGCTGTGGAGCTGGATGACAGTAACCTTTTATATCTTTCTGTACATTTGCTTCTGTTTCATTGAACCCCAGTTGTCCTCGGCAGATGGCCGCTCACGTTGAGCCGGGTTCTCCTGGAGGTTTCCTCCTGTTAAAAGAGAGTTGTTCCTCTCCACTGTCACTACCTGCATGCTTGGTGTGAGGGATTGCTTTGGAATTTATAATTCAATGCAATTAGCTGGCTTTCCTTAGAAAACTTTTAACTAATCTGACTGTGATTTGATTGAATTGTCTTTGTAAAGTGCCTTGAGATGGCATGTGTTGTGAATTGCCACTATATAAGTAAACTGAATTGAATTGCAGCTCAAAATAGGGAAGAATTTTTGCCAGTGTTTTGTCTGTTAAACCGCACCGGACAGTCTTTGCTTTCCACATACATCAATGAGCCTTATATAGTATTGCTTGTTTGCAACAGTTACTTCCCCAGTCCACTTTAGATAATTACTGGTCACTACAAACTAAGAACAACATACAAGTATTGTATATTATCTACAGTAGCAATCACAATGTACCCTTTTTTTCCAAATTCATTTAAGTTTAGTTTTAAATGATCTTTGTAGAAGACAAATCATATAAGTTAAAATTTGTGTCATATTCTTGGAAGGCTTGAATGTACTTTAGTATCTGGTATTTCAATTGTACAGAAACCCTGACTGATGATGCGTCTGTGAAAATACTGTATACTTAAGGGGCATAACAAATACTAAAATAAAGGTTCTATCTCAAGTACATACACTGTTGTCAAGAGAGAAACATTGTAAATATGTTAGTGTTGTTTAAAACACAAAATTTATCTAAAAAAATGGGAAAGATGGCCATGTTCTACATTCTAAAGTTCCTATAAAACTATTCCCTACTGCATATTCTCCAAGTCTCAAAACAATTAACTTGGAGAATATTGTATAAGTCATGAGTCTGTACCCACAGAATGCTATTTCAATGTGGTTGGTCCATATTGTTTTGGGGATGTCATTTGCAACAGATGGCTGAGTGTAATTGCACACAGAATGAATGAGACTGGTAAAATATAATGCAAAAGCAGATACAAGGGAACTAAAGTGCTTCTTGTAGCTGTGACACTTGTGTATAGGCTTGAATTTATGGTATGTGCCTATGTCTCAAGTAGCCACATGCATTTAATTGGAACAGCAAGTTGTTAGGCTGGGAGGAAATTTAGATGTTCAAGTGTCACAGTTGGGTGAGAATAGAATCTGAATGCACACATATATAGTTACAGCTCCCACAGTGCAGGTACACTTCCAACATGTAATTATGTCCAGCATGCAAGCTGTAAACCACCTTGGCCAACTATGGTTTTAAGGATTGTGTTTCATTTTGAGCCAGAAATGACTGTATTTGTTCAAGAGTTTGAAATTGGAGACAGATTACTGACTGTTTCTGGCCAGAATTTTCTCCTCTCTAAAATCAGAAGAAGAAACTGAAACTGACAGGAAAGATGAAAAACTAACTCTTCATACTTTATTAACATGTAGAAATGTTTTAATTTAAAATACTATTTTACTGGTCACTCATTTTAACAAGTAACAATTTAATAGTTATTTTATATATATTATGGTTATAAATATATTCATGCAACATATATACACACTCAAATCTTTGGAGGTGTGGGATGGTGATGTTGCCTTGGAAGTTTTTGCAATTCAGCAATAATGTCTGATCACCACTGTGCGTTCATCAGACTTTGCTTTTCAATCATGTTTCCACAGAATGATTTTAAAAATAATCTCATGAAACAGGGCTGGGCAAAAATGATGGTACCCCTGGAAAAGACTGAAAATAATGTGACCAAAAGGACATGTTTTTCTTCTTCTTTTTTTCATGGCGGTTGGCAAGCAACTTACTGATGTACATTACCGCCATCAAAACACACATGTTAAATCAAGGTCTGTTCATTAATTAGAATCACAGGTGTCTATAATTTTGTAATCAGTGAGTGGGTCTATATATAGAACTGAAGTTAATCACTGTGCTGTTTTGTGACATGGTGTGCACCACTCTCAACATGGACCAGAGGAAGACAAGAAAAGAATTTAAGGGGATTAAAAAGAAAATTATAGACAAAGATGCTAAAGGTAAAGGTTTGACCATCTCCAAGCAGCTTGATGTTCCTGTGACTACATCGTAAAATTTAATGACTAGCAGTGATAGAGTGTATTAACCCTCTAAAAGTCATTCCAACAACAAAGTTAAATGTCTCACTATGTCTTACAGTGTTATTGTAAATATTCATAGTTAAAATCCCTTTACCCTTTACAGTGTGATGAGTCAGATGTTAAATAAAATTTACTCTTTGGGAGTTGTGAAAATTACAGACTGGAATTTTCTCTGGATTTTCAACTGCTCCTCCTTGCTGAAAAAACATGGTAAGTGCCCTGCATTTAACATTCATTAAAGAATTGTATTATGTATAAGTCAGCACCTTGTCAACATAGTTTTAAAGAAATTATATTTTATAAAAAATGTGAATGTAATAAATTTACAAAAAAGGCAAAGCTGTTAGCTAGTTTTAACCTGAACAGTTTTAGCCTGTTAGCATTAGAAATTGACAGGGGTTCCTTCCAACAGTGTGCATGCAGCTTGACTTGCAGGGGCTTGACCTCATTCTGTTGACTATTTTAATGCAATATTCATTTTTCTGAAATGCTTTTTTTCAATTTGTCTGTGGGTAAAGTCTGCCGGCTGAAGCTCAAAGCACATGCCGTTCCTTCAAATAAATAAACATATTTAAAGAAAGGCTCACGAATCCTGGTGTTTTGTTTATCTAACCTTTTTACATATTTAAGTTTGGATTGTTTCTCCCAGACTTTAATACCTAGGTTGTAAATTTATGAAAGGAATAATGCCTCTCAAGGTGTCAATTTTCAGAAATTGACACAGATGTAGAATACATTTTTAGAACTGTTATAAATTCCTTGATTTATAGAAATTATTTTTTTCTGATAGTACTACAAATGCAATATTATTTAAATCAAACAAATAAGAAATGTTTCCTTTTGACATACCATCAGCCTCACATCAACTATTCAGATGTTATTTTACCCTTTCCTTTGTTATATGAAGAAAATGGCAATAAATGTATGTTTTTCATAAGAGAAGGAAATTATGAGGTGTGTTTCGGTGATTTAACAAATAGTGTGGTAATTTGTTCTGAAAATGGTTAACATTGTATTTTCTTAAGAAAATGTTTTGTATGTTTACTTTTGTATATGAATATGTTTTTGTATAATAGATGTATATCCCAGATTAAGGATATAAAAAATGATTTCAATTTGTTTACTGTAGTCAAAATGTACAATTTCTGTTTGTCGTAGGTAGATACTTTTTAAAGTGGAAATTGAGAATAAATATAAATCTGTGAAGCTCAATTAACTTGAAAATCATTGAAATTATGATTTTTTTTTTGTTTGTTTCTCTTTAACATCTGGTGCCTAGTTAATGGATCTTTTTTTTCTAGGTGGCCTATTTTGAAACAGAGCAAGAGTCTTCCTATATCTCAAATTACCTTGAAGAACTAATCTACTGTGCTGAATGCTGTTCAGGCGAGAAGGAATTGGAGGACCTCACATCTCAACTTATATTTCTCTTTCAAAAACTAACCTAAATAACAAAGAACAGAGAAGTGTACTTTATATGATTAACATTCTTTCAGTTGCATATTGTTTTATTTTTGTAATGTCTCTTTTCTGTTTCCACAGTCTGGGATAGTGATCTTGCTTCCATCAATATTTGAAAATACCAATTACCTTTCTTTTCTCTTTATTATATTACTTAGAGTGGAACAAGCATTCAGGAACATTTCGATGCCACTGGCTCTACAACACAACCCCATCTTTCTGCTATTGGGACAAAGGAAATCACCATTCATGACTTCTGTATTGCTCTGGACAAACAGTTTCTATCATGCAAGTCGGCAAGTTCACTGGGAGCTTTCAATAAACTTTTCAAGGCACTCTCTGTATTTTGTACATTTAATCATCATACATTCCATGTATTCCATGTAGATTTTCATACAAACAACTATCTGCAACATGGATATTTTTTAGTTATATGCCAAGACTTTATGTGCATTTTGTTTTTGTGCTAAACTTAATTGATAAGAAATTAATACATTGAGAGTCTTTTTTTCATCTAAACTAATTTGTTTTGGCTGTACACCTTGGTTTAAATCAACAACGTAATTTCTTTAACACCAAGAGTTAATTTGGTGTTACATATTCTACCGCCCTGTACAGTGTAGAGATTACACTGATCTCACTTTTGGAGTTTAATTGAGATACTTACAGTATTTAGTTTCCAGTCTTAGTTAGATCCTGCTCACACTGCAAAGACCTGCTTTAATGGCCATCATATTACTCTGCTTGGTTTGGCAGGACACTGACCTAAACCCCATAAACAATTCCGAGATACTGTTTGCCTACCTTTAAAAAGAATTACATTTATGTATCACAAGCTTTTTTTCAATTTTTTTTTTTTTTCAATTTTTTTTTTTTTTTTTTTTTGGAGGATTTGTTTATATAATCTCCTGATAAATTGGATTTGGGTTTACATGCTGTGAGCCATAATCATAAAACTTGGTAAGAATAAACATAAAAGCATGTATCTGTCATGTTGGGTTTCAGAGCTCTAACCCAAATGCAGAACACCACACGGGACAACAGGAAAAAGTTAAACAATTTATTTAAT
>JAUZNJ010032015.1:0-13903 GCA_034780135.1 Jordanella pulchra | reverse complement strand
AGTTAGTTAGTTAGTTAGTTAGTTAGTTAGTTAGTTAGTTAGTTAGTTAGTTAGTTAGTTAGTTAGTTAGTTAGTATTTCCCCAATCCAAAACAACTATTTCCTCTCTTGTCCAGTTGTTTTTAATTATGTGACCTTTGTGGGATCCTCAGGTTTGAGGTAATGGGTGAGCATGGGTTCATTGTAGTCAGGGTTTGAGGACGGTTTGGGGATATACATTGGTGTCTCCTCAGGAGGTCTCCTGAGTGTTGTGCTGTTTCGTTATGGGGCTGATTTCACGGTGCCATTGTGCCCAAGTCACTAGTTAGGTTGGAGTATCGATCTAGCTTTAGTGGATGGAGTGCTTACATCTAGGAGGATGGTGGGCTGGTGCAGTGGACAGTGGGTTAACCATGTGATTTTGGTGGTGTTATTTGTTTAGACCTCTATGGCAGGGGTCAGCCAGCAGTGAACTTGCCCCGTGTCTGTCTCTCCATTTTTGTTGTGTTTTGGGTTGTTGCTTCTAGTTTTCCACCTTGAGCTGCACCCAGAACTGGTAGAATTACCTCTTGTTTCCCCACCTGATCCCTCCCAAAATTAAAACAAAGAAACCCCTCTCTTCTTCTCTTATAATGTCATTACAAGCACATTCAGACATATATCATACATATAATTAGGATAGCTGGATGCATGGCTATTCATATTCAGACAATCAAATGCATATCTTTTTTTTCTATTGTTGCTTTTGTTTGTGTGTGTTATTGTTCTTAATCCTTAGCTTCACCTGCTATCTATATCTTTTTATAATTCTTGTGGCCTGTCCACTTGATTGTCTGAATCAGATAAAATCTATTGAACGGCTGAGTCAATAAATATAGTTATACAACAGAAAAAACATTGTCTTCCTTTGGCAGAGCAAAACTAACATTGCAAGACAATCGGAACCAACATAATGTTTGTCCAAATTACCAGGACAGACAACACATACAAAAAAGAAAAAAAACTGTGATCAAATAATTCATTTTTAGACATTAAATGTCAATTTATTAAAGTTTTGTGTATGATTCAATCTATCTATGTCAGTGGATATATCTGAGATTCCTGTCTCTACTGGATCTTTCAAAGCAAAAAAAAGAAAAACTGTTCTCAAGTCTTTTATCCCTCATTAAAAAGAGGTTAAATCTAGAATGAAGACCCGAATAAGCTGTCAAATAAATCCATCTACTATCCTGATGAAGCTATAACCAAGAGTTGGTAGCTGGAGAAGCTATATGTACAAAATCCTATTAAAACGAAGCTAAAATCCTCTGGTGCTTCAGCATGTGGAAATATGAGCATAAAAAAGCATTAACATCTCTCACTTTGAGTAATGCTGGCTCATAGTTCAGTGAAATACTGTAGAGAGCAGCTGGCGAATCAACAAAAGGGATGTAAGGGAGGAAGAGACAGGGCTGATGGGAGGAGGAACCCCAGCAGAACATATTCAGTAAAGAGCCAAAGATAGAAAGAGTGGGAAAAGTCACAGACAGGAAAAGAGAAAGAGAAAGATGGCATTTCTCTGAATCTCACTTCAGGGCTTTTTTTTCCACTGAAGTGGTCGGACACCGCCTGTTCTCCTTTTTCCACTAGGAGCCCTGAGACAACCATAAAATGATCCATAAATCACATATGTCTCATTTCAGTGTTTTTCAGCCTTTATCTTTTCCTTGACCTGCTTGGACTTTGTCAATGCAGCGACTTGGTTTTTTTATTCTGGGTCTTGCAACCAAATTTATGGCTGGAATCAAAGACTTTGCAGACTGTCAGAAAAAAAAAAGAAAGGAAATACATTTTTAAAATAATTAGTAATAATCAATCAAAATAATTATATGCATTTCCAAAACTATGTTTGTTTGCTAATAATTTTTTCTATATTTGAAGAAAAGGGTACATCTGAGTCATATAAGCATCATATTGTGGCCATTAATATTTTTCAGAAAATAAAAAACCCAGTAGATTATTTTACACTTTATTTTCTAAATATAAACTGAAATATGAAGTCTTTATATTTAATAGGTCATCCATAACTTAAGCCATACAATCAAACTTGCTTTTATTGCATATTCTTCCTAATGCATTAAACTGTTTTGCAAGAGTAATGACTCCACATACACAATGATTAGGATATAATTATTATATTACAGCATCTGTTCTCATTTTGCTGCAACAGACTAACGCACCTCTTTCAGTACATTTTAATGCATGCTAAGAGTTAAGGATAGATATCTTCTCTTGAGCCTAGCTTTTATGCTAGGTTCTTGTGGCGTCTATGAACACTAATATGTGTTTGTTTCTGCAAGACAAAAAACACCAATAGAATAGTTATGTAAATAAGCTAACTTCCTATAATAGCTGAAATGTATCAACAGCAGCAACAGCAAATCTCTGAATAAAATGTTTTATAAGTTTGCTGAAAGTCTTTACTGTTCATAAAAACAAGAAAGAGAAAATAGTGTTAAGCAACAAGTCTGTTTTAAAATGAAATGCATATGTAATTTATTCTAAGTGTGATAATTTACCTAAGAAGATGCAACAAAAAACTTTAGAAAAAATGTAATAAAAAAGCCAATTTTAGCTTTAAGCAAACAATCTTTCGTGCTAGATCCATTTGCTCCTTTGATTATGGAATCAATACAGTAGATCCCACTACAGCCCCGTTATTCCAGTGCTCTCCAACAATGGAAAATTGACATACAAATTTTATACATCCCACTCTAAGATGAACTTAAAATCATAATGGGAATTAAAAAAGCAGAGGAAAAAATATCTGGTTAAAAAGCCATACTTAGAATAGTCTAAAAACAAAGCTATAAATAATAGTGATAATAATAATAAAAGGTTTAAAGTGTCTAAAGACACCAAAATTATTTATTAATCTTTGAAATAATAATTGCATATAATAGTTATCCCCCATTAATAACAAGTAAAGTGACAAATAGCTGAGTTTTCCTACATATTGATTCAGTCCAAACTGTTATGCAGTTTTACTGCCTGAAGGGAAAAAAAAACAAAGCATTGCACATAATGGATCTCTTTGCCTTTATGATTTTTCTTGCTGAGCTGCACTCATTTGCGCGGAAACCCATCTGATTCAAGGGGTTAATTAAAAAAAAAATAAGTACAGCAGTTAAAAACAGAGCAATGAATAACCAAATAGAAAGTCATAATTTCAATCGGCTAAAGCTATTTTAAAGAGTTATTAATCAGTGAATTGTATGCAATGTAGGTTTATCTCCATGTGATAAGCCTCAGGAGAACCTTTTGCTGTAAAATACGTTTATAGGAACGATGTAACCTGTTTATGGATGGAGTACCAAGTGACTCTGTCTTATTGTACTTTAAGGCACTCTGCTTTGTGTATATTGTGTTTCAGTATCTGTCCCAGTCTAACTCATGCATGTTGAGACGAGTGCACTGTCAGAGCCATACCATCTGTTTGCACACTCTTTGTTTATCATGCAGTTGACGCTCGAGCAGTTATTTATTACTCTGGCTGTAGGTTTATCGCCATCGCACTGAATGAATAAGGGAGCAATCAGACACTTCCCTAAACAGTATTTCATCTCATCCTTGTTATTGCAGATAATAACGTAACAGCTGGGTACTGATTAGTTGTTGGACAGACAGATATCGGTCTCCATGGTTTTATCAAACAAATCAGTATTAACCAAACGGAAATATTTCTTGAAAATTGTCTCTTATAGTAATGACATTGGGAACATCATTAATCTTGGTCTGCACTTGGGTAACTTTAATTTATTAACTTTACTTCCAATTACCTCCTTGGTTAGCGTTGATAAAGTCCAGATATTTCTCACTATAGTACCATTATTGGAAACAGATTTTCAACTTAATATGTATCTTTTAGCAACATTTCTGCACTTATGGCAACATGTATAAAAGGTGTGAAATAATATCAACTCAAAAATTTTGGAATTATTCTCAACGGAAATACTGGTGTCATATTTTTTTTTTGTTTACCTATCAGTCCCCTTAAATTAAACTTAACTGTTACATTTGTTTATACTTTTCTTTTTTGAGAGTGAAGATTGGGGATTTTAATTAGGAACAAATGATGATACGTGGTTTGAAACCAATAATTTCCCTTTACCTGGAATTAGAAATTCCTTATCATGGAAAAAAATCAACTGAAACACTTTGTTTCCAAGTAAATATCTACTGTACTTCAAGTCAAAGGTAATAGCGCAGCTAGGGGTAATGTTTTTTTGACATGGTGTTTTTTTCCACATTCACATTAAAGGTTGGATGTTTCAGAATTTGAGAGTGTGAAATAATGCTGCTGCAATAAAAGCTGGATTTATTTTAAGATGTCGTACATATCGCCAAGGGTGAAAATAAATGTGTCTGTAGCATCCTTTGTATGTTAGCTGAAATATTTACCTACTGAAAGAAAATACATTATTTCTGACTGCAATACTTTCATTGTGTGGTCGATGAAGCAGGACAAATCCATACAAACTCTGGAATGAAATGAATAATTATCTCCCTCTTCAATCAAATCATCAAACCCCATAGGTCCCTGTTTGATCGGAAAGCAGAGAAGCTTCAGCATCACTGAAACAAACACTTTATCTCTTTCTCCCACTGACACTGTGACTCTGATGCTGGTGGCAGTGCTATCGGGTTTTGTTTTGTTTTGGAGGGTTTTTTTGTGGTAAATGCTGTAATTTCCCAGTTTGTGTTGCTGTCACCATTGCCTTACAGCTGCACCTTGGAGATGCATGGAGAATAAAAGGCTAATGCTAATTGCTTTGCCATTAATCATAGAATATGTATGAACAGAGGAATTCCATTACATTACATTAATGACAGCAGTATATGCCGACCCTGTAAGGAAGTTACTGTTACCTTACTTAAGAGGAGACCTTGGTTGTCTATTTGGAGTAATTATTTTTCAGTTATAGTTTTACTTTTACGCCTTAAAATTTTATGTGTTTATCTGTACTTTCTACTCCTTAGACTTTAAAAAAGTAACCTCATTACTTATTTGAATCACAATTTGTCATCTTTGGGTGGGGAAAAAAAAATAGATTGCGATCAGATGAGAAGAGCACACATTTTCGTTCTGAGACCCTATTGGTTTATACACTGTTCATCTGTACAAGAATTTAGACAGATCACATTGATGTCAAACTTCAGCATGGATATAGCAGAGGAAAAGAGGGAAAATATCCTAAAGAAGTCAAGCGGAATTTCCCAACTGAGCACCACCGAGTTGGTTATTTGCCAAGAAGACCAGATAACTTTTGTACATCCATGGCCAAACAGAGTATTGTGCATTACCAGGATATTTTTCTATTTTATGATCAGTTACTTCGTGAAACAACTTTCTATTCAGTACTGTGTACTTTATCTGAACAACCATAAACAAATGATTGTTACAAAGTCTGCCTTGGATTAATTTACTGGTTCTTGTCCTGTTTTGTAACCTTTGGTTTAACGTTAGTGCAACTAAGCTTGAATGTACTTTTACTCTCCTCTCACCAAAGAAGCAATGACATCATATCTTGGGCTTCATTAAGCACATTATTGCTCTCTAGTGTAGATAAGGATTCGTAAATATATTTTCATTGTAAATAAATGCATTAATTTTCAATGGACATATATCCAGCTGAAATAAGTAGCCTGGTGTTGTTGAAGTCAAATGAAAGAAATACAGTAACGGCGACTCCCTTCTGATGTCACATCCTGCAACCGAGGTCATATAGGAAACCGTTTCCGGTTCAACTCCCTCTTTCTGCCAGTGGCTTTGAACCATGCAAGGTGAGACACATCGATCTTCAGCCAAAAATACCTCCAGACCACTGGACCAAGTCAGACTGAACCTGCCTACGATTAAGAAAGCTTAACATAGTGCATTCCTGCGATCCAAACCGAGTTGACCGCATTGTTTGGAACTTGCCTGCATAGTAGATGATTTCCAGTTCTAGCAAATTCACAGAACAGCCAGGCCCAATCGTTGAGCCACAAGTTGCTGCTAAGCCAAACTGTGAAGAGGGCCGCCTAAAGCTGCCGTCCTGCCCCCAAAAGGGCCTACCATCCTACACAAAGCCAACAGTAAAAGTCATCCTTCCTCTCTCTGATGCTTAAATAGCTCTCATTGGTGAAAATAAAGTAGAATAGATGTTTTTGTTTGTGTGTTTTTTACCTTAAATAAGCTTTCTGATTTCAACTTTAACTGTGTCGAAAAAAAAGTGACCAACTGAATACTACAGTGGACTGGCTAACATTTTTAGCTTCAAGCTACCTCACACGGTGAGCTAACGTTTCCTTTGTTTGAGTTGAACAGACAGAACCAGAGCTGCTGGGACCAGCTAAGCTAACCCATTCTCGTTCAGCTTCGTTGCAGCTAATGCATTTCTTAGTCATTATTCATTCTCCACTGTAAAACCAAATGAAACCTCATTGTTTTGACTGTGTCAAGGTCTATTTCACATTAATCTGCTAAAAAAAGTAGACTTTGAATGCATTAAGCCTTGAAGTTTGAATCTTCCCCACAGACTCTTGGACGGACTCTGAAAACCCAGTGTTCCCCTTTATATTTGTTATTATGTACTTGTGCTTATTTTCAGTAGTGTGTTAGTTAGTGATTGTTAGTTGATAAATGTACTATTTGTTTTAACCCACGGTCGTTTGTGGTTATTTTATACAGTGAACGATTTATTACTAAGGGCGGAATCACTCTTTTTGGGTGACAGCTGAATTAACAGAAACACAACGTTTTTGGTTGATGGTTCATAACTCTGCTGATAACCATTATCTAAATCACTAAATTGGTGAAAGGCACCTGGACAGACGGTCCTGGAGCCCACCTTGAGTAAAAGACTAAGAAACCTAGTATGAAGCAGGTTACAGTTATAATTATTTAACTAATGCACATTTATTGATTTTACCCTTGATTCTGGGTGACCAATTAATTAACTACAACTTCCAGTTCTACTTATTTAATATATTCATAATCTTCTAAATCTAAAGTAGCACAATAGTGTATTCAAAATGATTCAACATTAACATTTTTATTCTTGTATTTTATAGCATTTTTTCCCCTTCACATTACTTTTACTTTAATACTTAGTTTTGAAACTACTGATTATATACTTCTACTCGAGTAAAAAGCTTTAGCTAGTACTTGAACTTCTTTAAAAGTCTTTTTTAATCCTTGAGTAATGATGGTGATTACGCTTGACATCTCTGTTTTTTATATTGATTATCTAGAGGAGAGCCTGAAAAAAGTCAACTGTCGGGAAAGAGTTGAGAAATTAAGTCGGATGTCATTTCTCAGGGTGCTGCATTGTCCCAGATGGAGAGATGGTTTTGAATACTTATACAGCAGAAAGGAATATATTTGTAAATACACACCCACACACACACACACCCCCACACACACACACACATACAAGCTTACTTTGGCAGAGAGGCTCACCTGTTCTAAATGAGGGAACAGCAAGCAACAACAACAAATGCCGATGGGAAGCTTGCAAGTCAGGGGGTTGTCACTGTGTCTTGGAGTGATCATGTTTTTTCATGAGTTTGCATGGTGTATACACATCTTTCTAATTGGTTTTTGCACATGTGAATGCATTTGTATGCTTCTCACGTAGTACTTTTATGAGAAGGAAAACATACAAAGAAGAACGAAGAAAGGAAAGGAGAGAAACTTGTTACAGAAAGAGAAAATGACTTCAGGACTGGGATATTTACTGAGCCAGGAGAGTTTTGTAATTCCAGATGGTAAGAAGGGTGTCTAAAAGTTGAAAGAGAAAGAGAGTAAGAAACAAAACAAGGATACGAAGGTTCTGGGTATCTTCTTCGAGACCTTTCTCCTTTTCTTAGTGCAAAATTGATTCTACTTAAAGCACTCAAAATGCCCCAGAGGATTTTTGCTTGGCTCTGTAATAAATATCAAGATAGCTCTTGAATTGTTTTTAAATTGAATGCAATCTGCCAAAGCGGTGAGCTATCATTTCATCTTTTTCCCCCTTGATCTTCACTTCTACTTGATGCCAGCCTCTTTTGGTTTCCAGCAAATAGGGATTTGCGATTATTGGGCTCTAGAGTGGAAGAAAATATCTTTGGCTTTGAAATAAATTTCAAAACCGATGCTGAAATTTGATGTATCACAGCCATGTGCCGTTAAAAAATGGAGAGAAGAACAATTTCTAGGAGGTGAGAACTCAGAAAGCATAGGAGAAAATAAAAGAATGGATTAAATTGGTCAAACAAAGCCACCAATAGCATAATCAGTGGATTATTCTGGCAAACACAGATGTTTTCAGGTCTGTATTTATACTGTGCCACAGCCAATATCCTGTCTGCAAATAACGGGATGCATCTGATCAATTTTTATGTGAACATAAACAAAGCCCTGTCTTCTACAGTGCACAGATGAAGCATTTAGACATTGCTGATAACAAACTGACATTGTTGCACTTTATGGACACTTTCCATAGTTTTCTTCTACATATGAGTCATTGCAAGGTTCCAACTCAACCTCCATATTCTTTTTCTTACTAAAGAATTAGATTTTTACTTGAAACTGTTGATGCAAACTGCATTTAGTGTTCACGTGAAAAAGATTACTTGTAATAATCTGCATCTTTACTTACCAAGATAAAACTTACAGTGAAATATGGATGTTGTTTTAGTAACTCACTTTAAAATTATTGTGTTTAACTTTGGTTTGACTAGCAGAGTCCAACTTCATATTACCAGCAACACTGTGCTATGAACCCAGAGGTGTTAAGCAAGGAGTTGATATTAACTTTAAAAATGTAGGTTCAATTTATTAGTTTACACCAGAGGTATCCAAAATGTTGCCTGGGGGCCATTTGAGGCCCTTGGAGGAATTTAAATTGTGGTCACATTCACACACTAATGATGGCACAGCTGCCCTGGGGCTAACTGACAGAAGCAAGGCTGCCGCCACCAGGCCCTCTGACCACCTTCAGTAGGGGATTCAGGTAATGTTTCTTGCCCAAGGACACAACAACCCTTATAGCCAGGGCCAGGGCTTGAACTCCCAACCCTTCGATTGCAGGGCAAGCTCTGCACTGTCACACACTCCACTGTCACCCTTAAAGTTAAAATCAAAACTTTCTTCGAATTTTAAAAACAAGTGGGTGCTGCACATTATTTACTCCCAATCACTTATCTACTTTTAATCTTGTTCAATTGCAAACATACCATATTAATAGAATATATACTACAGCTTTTTTAGTTTTGCTATGTGCACAGATTGCTGTCCACTCATTCTTCAATGTTCAACACATCAGACTACACTGTATGAATAGATTAGTTGGAAAAACAACCAATCTAGTTGGTTAAACAAATTTTGGTTATAACACCAATATATTGGTCAGAGACCAAGCCATTGGTTTGGGATCAACCAAGATCAACCAGGTATGGTGTGTAATAATGTTGGACCTGTAGAACAATTACATGTACAGCATGCAAATACTGGTGTTAACCTTGGTTTTAGGATTAGTATTAACTAGGATTAAATGAATGAAAGAATTTGCCCCTCAACCAAAGGGTTGTTGTTTTAAGCCCTGGCTGTGGCTTTCAAAGATGTTAAACTAATTTACCAACATTTTGGTCAAAGTGACTAACTTATATTGGTGTTCCCTTTTACTAGTATAGATTGACTAAAACATTGCCAAGTAAAATTGGTTGTTTTAACCAAAGGATTGGTTGGATACATAACTACCAACCAATTTGGTAAAATTCAACCACTTCTTTGGTTCTATTGACTAATCTGTTTTAGGGTGTATACTGTATGTCTTAGGTTTACACATATAGTAAGTATCCTAAAAAAATCGAAACCATAATACATTAATTATGGCTCACTGGTGTGATCCAACTAAGATTAAATTCTAGCCATTTAGTGGAAATACAGGTATCGGTGTCTGAATGCATTCCCACATATTCCAGAAAATTTTTATTGTTTATTTCATAAAGACTGTACACCAAAATAATTGACCAAAAAAATCTGCTTTTTTATTAGAGTTGTCGTATTTTATGACAAATTAAATTGAAAAACATACGTTAAATTAGATCATTTATTTGCATCAATTTTGATACATTGGGTCTTTCCGTATAATCTTTTATACATTTTCTGTTTACTACATGTGTTGGATTTTGTAAATCAGGGTTTTTAAGAAGAAAAGTATCACACTGATGATGCAGAAGTCTGAAAAACTCAAATGTGATACACTCGCCTTTAAAGGGCTAAAATGTTTAGAATTTTTGAAAAAAAAATATTTTTATATCCAAATGTGTCATAAAAACACATTTTATTGGATATTCTATTATGACACCATCATAGCACCTTATGTTGATTGAACTACCACCTGTACATCCATATTTTTCACCTCATACTAGTGGTTTTACTGTTTTTCCTTGCTGCTGTTTATCAATTTTGGGCTGGGTTTAATTTAAAGCCATTACTGCATATTGGTCTTGTATTAAAACTGTCATTTAAGTACACAATGGTATACAAACCTTTAATGTTGTGTAATATGAAGATCAAAAGTCAAACATTTTTTCTAACAAAAGACAACAATCTAAGTAATTTATTTTACAGTTTTAGTCATATTTGCATAGCAGAGTAAAAACTTCAGAGAGTCACAAAAAAACACCACAGAGGAAGTTAAAGTTGGTTTGTTAAGCTTTCATAAAATGAATTGTCAGCCTGCTGTCACATATCAAGGCTGTGCTTAAAGCAATCCAGCTGGATTTCAGACTGAGGCATATTTCAGAATCAAAAGTAAACTAAATATAAACTTCCAGGCTGAACTTTCAGACTGTATCTGTTTTCCTGTCAAACAAGCTGTCAGATATTTATTCCCAGAAGTGCTTTTTTTTTCTCTCTGAATAAATTTAGAGCCAGGCTGATTAACTGAAAATTCAGGGCATGAAGTTTATGATAGACGAAAGAAAATTTTAACTGCTTATCTCTTAGAAGAGGAAATCAAGATTGTTGCTAATGAAAGCATAAGAGATAGGCAAAAGAATTAAGCATATTAATTAAATTTGATGGTGAAACAAGCATTTTTCTAATAGCATGTTCATGTTGTTTTTATTTGTTTTCATAACTTTAGCTTTAGAATAAACTCATTTAAGCAAAACAAAGAAAGAAAAAATTTAAATACTTTACATCACTTAAAAAATTTCCCTATTACTTGACATAAAGGAATTTTTAGAGACTGTGTATCCAATAAATAGAGCATTCAAATGCGAGAGTGTTTTCATAATCAGCTTTTGTCTTGATCGCCACACTGACACAGCGTGCAGTACTTCAAAATACTGCACACTGGTACTTGAAGCAAGTAGATACGGCCTCAGCCCTTCTCTTCCCCAGGAGGGAGGAAGGACTGAAGAGATGTCTCCTATTCTGTGCTGCCTTTTATAAACACAGCCAGCAACTCTTAAAGCAGAAATAAAAATTGGAGTAATTCATCTTATTTTCTGTGTTCACATATAAACAAGTTATTATTGTCTCATGCCGTTGGGTGCAGGACTAATTTCTATGATTACTCATACCCTTCTATGATTATTAATGTTACCATTAATAAGGCTTCAATAAACTGTGCTTTGACTATAATTTTACTATAATGGAAAGTTTATGTCACTTACTTGCTTCATGTATAATATGGTTCCCACGGGGAACTAACATAAGATCACCTGCAACCAGACTCACTGCTTCTACAGCAAAATACTTAATAGTTGTAATCCTTAGAGGAATCTTTTACATCACCTTGGATTTATTTTTTAAGCACTTGTCAAATCTGATAAGCAAAGTGCAGCCTGCATATAAAAATGATCTGATCCAGAGTGCAGAGTGGACACAGAGCATGCAGGGAATTCATGTGTGCCCACTGGAGCAGTTAGAAAAATCCACGAATGTCAGAGTAATGAATATAAGCTTGGAAATTTACAGTTTTCATGACTTTTCTTCAGAGGTGGGTAGAGTATCCAAAAAGTGGACTCAGGTGAGAGTAGCAGTGTTTCATCATGTTTTGAACTCAAGAGTAAAAAGTAGCAATCCAAGAAATTACTTTTGTAAAGTAAAAACTATTTGGTTTAAAGGACATTCAAGTGCTTAAATCATTATTACCTCTAGTATTAAAAATTATATGCAGCTTAAGCAAAAGTTCAAACTGAATAAACTGGACTGCTTACCTCATGCATCTGGAGTTCATCCATCTGCGGAGCTTCCAGTCAGTGTTCAACTGCATGTCTTATAATCCCTCAGCATGAGCATAAAAAGACTTTCAAATCCACAACAGTTTGCTACCCAACAGCTTCATGAGTTAGGATCGCATGTCGGATTTCTACTCTGTTGACCCTCATTGAACCCTCCTCCATCCCTTTCTCCACCATCTGGCATGACTCTAGCTCCCTTCCCTGCCACTGCCCTCCCTGTTGGACAATTCCAGAAACTCATGCTGCATGCAAGGCATCCCTAGCCGGTCCAGCCGAAGATCGCCATGTAGAGCCTGGTCCTGCCAGAGATTTCTTCCCACGAGGGAGTTTTTTCTTCCCACAGTCACTCATGCTTGCTCATCTTGGAGGTTTATACAAACCTGTGCCTTATTTCAATCAGCGTTCATCTTCATTCCCTCTCCGTTCCACCACCAGTTTTAGGCCGGGGGTTTTAATCCTATTCTATTCAACAGCTCATGCATACGATCAAAGTAAATTTCAGTCTTAATGTACCCCTCCAAAGCCTGAGCGCCAAAAACCTTGTCTCAATAAACTCTTCTAATTGCATTCATTCTCTCTGTGAGTTTTTCAGATTGAAATAATAATGACAAACTAAAATGTAAAGCTATGGACAAATTTAGGTACTTTAAAGACTGTAATAAAATAAATATGACAAACAAATACTGTAGTTGGAAAAAATAATCAGTATCTTCAGTCACAATATTTCCTTCACTTTATATTAGCCTGATCTCCAAATAGGTTCAAGTGAGCTTGTGTTCAAAAAAGGGAACACTCATATTGACATATACATTAACTGCGTGTCTTTGTCTTGAGCATTTTAATTGAAAACAAGCCTGTTCATTTTTTAGTGAAGTTACTCACAGAGGATGGAGCAGGCAAACATTTGACACAAGTAACAGTAATGATATTTTATCAAGACATTACTTAAGTAAAAATACAAAGTATGGTGCAGTAAAATCAAAATGTGGGCTGATCTTTAGGATAAACGTTATAGCTGTAGACAACTAATTGTCGGTAAAAGCTGTTTTTAGATCAAAGGTATAAATATGGTGAAACAATACCATTTCACTCCATCGCAGAGTCTCACTCCCCATTGCGGTGCACATCCTTACTAAAAGTTTTGACACCTAATGCGATTCAGCTAAACAGTTATGTTTTTTTACTTGTTTGTGTTTTAGATTACAAAGTGTTGTTTAACGTAGACATAAAGTTGTTCTATTCATAACAAAGCAAAAGAAATAGTGAGTATGAACAAGTCTACACAAAATTCACAGTTCCAGGTTCGGAGGGATTTGATACTTTTTGCCTCTTACTTTAAATTAATAAAATTCACAATTTGTCAACGTTGTTTTTTCCATAATGACTCTGGACGGGACAACAAACACAAAGGCAGTCGTGAAGTAAAAGTTTATAGAAGGGAAATGGAGTGTGAAAAGTGGAGAGACTGGGAAGACATTTGTTAGTTATTACTGAAAATAAACAAGATGAAACAGCAACAGCAAACATAAAAGTGAATGAAATAGTTTAATGAGCAGCTTACGATATTGGTTAGGTGGAGAATCAAGAGTGTCATGATGGGTTTAGGTTTGAGTGCGCTAACCCACATGCAGAACACCAACACGGAGACTGGAAAAATTTAA
>JAUZNJ010032014.1:0-39048 GCA_034780135.1 Jordanella pulchra | reverse complement strand
TAATGAGACACAGTTAGAGGATCTAAGATTATCAACATTTCTCAGCATAATTGCTTTGTGGAAATTTCTCATGGTTTTTAGCAATATAAGTCTGATAAATGCTAAACAGTCTGTATTACAGCGCAATAAATGCTGCATTTGATTTAACAACACATTGTCCAGCAGAGATATAAGCATACATCAAGTTTCAAAATTTCTGTGAAATCAACATACTTCGATTATAAAACTAATTCTGTGTTTAAACTCGGATAAATGTTGCTCTAATAACCATAATTACTGCCTAATACTGAAATAACATAAGCTCTGTTTTTTTTATTTATTTTTTGCTGTTTTAAAGTGATGATTTGCAGTAGTTTTTCCTGAAGGGTTTTTAAAATGAAGGTTTAAGGAAGATGTATTACTGTTTATCTGCTGTTTGGCCTTTATTGACAAAAAAAAAAAAAGTCTGGACATGAAAGCAGGACAACTTCATCTTGGACTAAGGCCACTAATTTGACCATTAAAGGTCAATTTGAATATGATTTTTAGATTTTGGTTTCATTTTTAAAATTATAAATCTAATCCAAGTCAACTGTTGAATGTCAAACTTTATGTTCTTTCACTTTTTTTTCATTAAGTTTCAAACTGAACTGTAGCACAAAAATGATTTTAGGCTTAACCTAGTTTTAATGCAGCAATTCACGTTCTTTTACATTAAATAGAGCAGCATATGGGTGAAAAGTATTTTTGAATTGAACTGAAAAGACTTTTGGTTTTATGTATAGAATTTCTTTTGGTGATCATTCTTCTTTATACTCTCGTGTTACTAAGGGAGTGCCACAAGGCTCTGTTTTAGGTCCCACCCTGTGTCTATTGGATCCATTATCATGAAGCTAAGTGTTGAGACTCCAAAACTGCTTCAGCTCAAGTTCTATATTCACTTAACTGGAATATTTCTTCATCAAAAGACCACGATTATTAAATGAAACTTTAAAGATTTTTTTTTTAGAGATGAATGATCGCAGCAGGTTATAGCTTGCTGGTGACCGATAAAAACTAAAAGTAGTTGGATGTTTTTTCCTGTTAAGGATCTGGTTGAGTAGAATTAGCCGCTGTCTAGTTTCAATATATTGTTTTATGTTGTTTTTTTTTTGTTGGTGGTGCTTATTTTAATTGGCTCAATATTTTTTATTGCCTTAATGCAATCTAAGTTTCTGTTTAATCTGCTTTCACAAATGAAATTAAACTTAGCATTAGTTGTTAGTAAGCTTTAGTGGTTGTTGGTGGAAAATATCTTTAAATCATTAAAACCCCAAATACAGCAAAAATATATATTTTATAAAAAGCTGAAATATGGACTGTTTATTACCAAAACCTCTAAATTATAACAAAAGGGTTAGAATGACAAAAGCAAGTAGCTCTAATCATTTTTAAGCCAATTACTTGTTTAAGAAGTGCATCTTTCATAGGAAAATACAGACGTATTAATGAGTCACTCTTCTGCCTTCTTAAAATGTATTGCAACTTCCTCCTGCTGTGTGTTTTTTTTCAGCATGCCATTACGTTCCTTTCAAGTCTAATGTCAAATCATTTTAGTTTCACCTCATGCCCTTTGCCATTTCACTTCAGACTTATGCTTCAACATAACAGAAAATACTGGCTCCTAAATAACAATGTTAAAGATACTCACTGTCTATCTGCACTTATGCAGTTATAATATAGTACATTTGTGAATGATTCAATGTGTATATTTCTTCAAAGTAGGTACAGCCACCATATGTCCAATTGTCTTTTATCCAAACTACCTTGATATCAGCCTGTTTGTTTGTTTTTTGTTTTTTGGTTCTTGGCTTGGTTTTTGAGGGGTTTTTGTTGTTTTTTTGGAGGGAACAGATCTGTTTTATGGACAGCTTTTCTAACGTTCTGTATTCATCGGACCGTTGCACGAGAGTTATGAAAACACGGCTCATTTGATTAACAGCGTTGGGAGGACGTGAAGTGAAACACACAAGTAAACACTCTCAGCTTGTGTTGCTTTTAAAGTTTGTTGGAGCGAAGCGACTCTGTCTGCAGTAAAGTAATTGTCAAATTAGTATAACAAGCTCTTTTGGCTTTCATCCATTTACTCTCAATGTATGAAGGATATGTATTCCGAAGCCCTTAAGGGTAGGAAGGCTTTACACCAAAACTTCATTAAAAAAGGAGCTTTTGACATGAACGTCTAGGGAATTGAGATTGAGACAGAAGAGTTTAATGGAAAGTTGAAAGCAGAATGTACCTTCTGAGTTTTGTTTGGTGGAGCAGCAGCTTATCTATAAGAGAGAGGAAGAGATTTGATTAGTTGATAAGGTAGGCTTTTATAGGACCATAATTATTTTTTCAGTTTTACTCTGTTTCTAAATTTCATTATATGCCTGGAATTTGCAATATAAGAGGCAGTTTATTTTGGAGCTAAAATGTAAGTGCTGAATGTTTCCTTTGTTTTTACACTTCTTGAGGGGAAAAGGTCTCACATTCCTCACTATATTTAAAGAAAGAATCCATTTTAGTTTGCTTGGCCATTTGGTGAGGCTTCCTTCATGAAGTGTTTCAGACACATCCCCAAGGATTAAGGCTTAGGGTCAGACTTCGGACTCGGTGGAGGGATGAAGTGGTGAAGGTAGCAGGGGATAAAGACATGAGGGGCTTCCTGATTCAGCTGTAGCAGAGTGTTAAAGTGGTAGAATATGAATAGATTGTAAAAGCCCAATATTGAATTGGGGTTTTGGGGGTATAGATATTTAGAACGGCTTTACTCATCTTATTATTTTCAAATATCTGAAAACTGTGATGGAAACTTCCAGCTACCTTGACGTAATTACATTCTGCAACATAAAAAAGCAAAGACTGGCTTAGATGTATAACTGGGGAGTTGATTTTAAAAGCATTGGTTTCCTCTGCTAAAAACAGCAACGGTTGCATTAGGATTGTTGTCTCACTGTAAAAGAACATTTATTTCAATGTTGCAGTGCTGCTTCAAATGTGTTGTAGTAAAATTGTAGGGTAGCTCAGTATCGACTTGAAATTAAGTCACTATATAATTTTTCCAATTTTCCCCAAATCAGAAGTTGATATTTTTCAGTTTGTTTGGGGACCCAGATGACGAAAAAAACAGCAAATATTAATTTAAGGCCAACATTATTCATACTTTGAATAATAATAATAATAATTTCTAAATGGTAAAAAAGTTTAATTGATTATTTATTTATGCTGTTTTCTGTTCATACTGACCAATAAAAGTGCTTTATAGCCACATTAACCCAGTTTCACCTTCAATTATTCACCAGTGCAAAGATAATTTAGCTACTTAAGGTTAAGTGCCTTGCCCAGGGGCACAATGGCATGTGAAAAAGGGGAGGCTGGGATTGAAACCAAAACTCTGTGGCTAAAAGATGAACTACCTACTGCCCAGTTGGCCTCAGTTGATAATTGATTATTTTAACAAAGAGATTGTGACGCCTTTAATCTATTTGTAAAAAAAAAAATTCTTGGTTTACAGATGTTATTAAATAAGTTGTTATAGAACATTGTGCAATCTGGAGCTTAATGAATCCTTCTCCACATAAGGAAAATAAAAATAATGTCCTATAAGATCAGAAATGCCTTTTACTAAATCTTATTCTTCTGCTCACCAAAAGCACATTTGTATTATTTATATTATTGCTTTTTTTGATTGTTTCTTTTCCTAATTTCTGTTGATTTTATGGTGGATGCTTACTTATACTACAAACCCCCCCGCTCCCCACCAAACACTGTATTTTGCTTACAACGATATGTATTATTATTCTGTTCATAATATGTTTTATCAGGCAGGCCTCTCGTATACATTTGTCCTGGGAAATCAGAACTGCTTCAGTTTCCTGCATCTGTCACAACGCATTAAAGCTGGAGCATGATGATTCTGAATTCATTTGCCCCAGTTAGCATCACATAGCATGTAATGTGACTATTGCGCATAAGCAACCTGAAGGAACCCCAACTCTCTCTGCTGCTGGATGCTGATTTCAACTCAAACTTTCTTAGTTCAGATGTCTACAGGAAAAGTAGGAGTCTATTTATATTGTCAGGTTACAAGTGCAACCTTTGTGTTTTATTGAGGTTTAGTTTTTATGTATGTGGAAGAAATTAACACAAACTAATACAAAATTCACCATATTTCCAGATTTGTACCAGTTGTATAATAAAAGGAGGAGCCCTGAAGGCTATAGTTACTCTGGAGGAGCTGGCGAGGTTCAGGTGAACCTGTTGCCAGGACAACAAGTTGTGCAGCCTGGAAAGTTTATGGACTAAATTTGAACTTTCCTCAAAGTGCTTTAACTTTGTTTTTGTTTTTTAATCAAAGTGTTACATACACTAAGACGCACTTAAACGATTACACATTTATACAACGGTGCACACATGGAAATTGGACCAACAACTTTCAGTTTACCACAGTCTAATTGGAGCATGCAGCAGACATGACTTTTTGGGCCATTTACAAAATACTCTATGCCAGTGGTTCCCGATTTAACTTAAAAATACTTCATTAATCCCAAAGGAAAGTTAAATGTTAAACATTTTGGTCCTCAAGTCCCTCTGTCCCTGCAGGTTTTAGGTGCTTCCTCGGTGCCATTGTGGTGAATTATAGTAGTGGCAGCATCATGCTGTGGGGGATGCCTTCCCTCAGTGAATAAAGAAACTGTTGCTGAGTCCTTTTATAATGATATTCATTAAAATCTTTCCTACAATTTACTTTTTTTTTTACTTTAAGCCTCTAAAAATATACATCCAGCGAAGCCATCAAGGACATTAAAAGTCCATCCCAAAGGTCAGACGTATTGCTGGACAGCATTATTCCCATCATACTTGAGATCCAATATTCCAGCATATTATGCATCCAAGTAATTCCTTAAGACCCTTATTTTACAGACTTTTGTATTACTGTTTGATGCTTTACATTAAATACTGATAAAATACAAAAATGTTTAAGGGTGTTGCTTCTATGAACAATGAAGTTTTAAAAAAAAAAGTTAGACATGCTAAATTTCAAATCGTTTTCAGCATTGATCCAGAGGTTTTCATGTGTAATAAGAAGGACTTGTCCGATCAGGTGTGTTTATAATCACCTCCAGTGATTAAGTTCATCATGGCTGACCTATATGGGTTTTGTAATAATGGCTCAATATTGACCTTAATCCTTGTAATAGACTTTCATTGATCACTAAACACATCGATTAGGTGCTAATTACATTATTTCTTGTGATATTTATCATGTAACCGAAGCCGCATCCAGTTTCCTTGTTTAAAACTAAAGCAGCCTTTTTTAATATGCGTTACTTTAGCTGTATTTCTCTTTTTTATAACAGTTGTTGTTTTATCCTGGAGGAAACATGGTAAAAAAATTTCATCTCTTTGTGTGAAAGTCTCCATAACTAGATATCAATCCTGTCTGGGCTTGGTCCTGGAAATGTCATATTTCTCCTCCCGTGGCCTTTTACTTTTTCTGAGCAACAACTCCAACACGAAGGGTGATGAGACTGTCGCTGCGACACAGTCAGGCTACGCCACGCTGAGGCTGAGCGGATGAATCAGTGGCCCAGGAGGTGAATAATTCAGGTGATGAGATGTAGACCTTCAGCTCTGAGACCAGGCCAAGGCTAACATTCATTTAGACCTGTCAGGCTCCATTCAGCCATGCAGTTCTCTTACAAGCAGCTCCCTGCCTCTCTTTGCTGCCTTTCATTGCAGGCTGAGAGCTTATTAAATTGTTATATTTTTGCTTTCTCACCTTCTGATCCCGCACCTTACCTACTGTGCTCCCCTTAAGGGCTGTATTGTACAAAGAGCCAATCTTTCCCCTGAGTTTTTCCCTGAGTTAGATCTGGACTGCAGAGTAATGAAGGATCAAAATGTATAAGAGAATTGGAGTCTCCAGCTAAGCTTGTACTTGGTTTTACCCTCAGGTCGAATCTCTCACTGAGTTCCATTTGCTTTCAATAAAACGTCACTACAGTCACTGCTGGTTTTCACTTAAAACATCCTTCATCAAGATCTACATTTTTTAGCATTCCTCTGATCGAGAAAAGCAGAAAGGAGAATTTGCTTAATTTTCTTCAGTATAGAAATAACAGCGCTATCTATTGGATTTAAAGAGGACAACAAGGTGACACAAGTACTTTACATGGGAAAGAAAACTAACTTAATGAGCAAATGCTCGTTTAATGAATGAATTGAACAAAATAGTTTTTGCAAGGAGCTTCTATGATTATGAAAAACAAAGTTAATAGCAGTATTTACAGCATCAGTGTACCAGCCAGGTGTAATTTTATAGGAAAGAAAGGTCAAAGGTTGCAATAGTTTCATCCATGTCTTCAGCTTAGAAGGAGACTCAAAAACATCTAGAAACCAGGGGTACTTGGAAAGAAGAATCACACGCTGATGGAAAATGAAAGTTATGGCAGCAAATGCCACAGCTAAACCTAGAAGGACTTTCTGTATTAGATGAGATATTTATCAGAACCTTGACAAATAATTGTGTGTTTTGGCTTCATAAACAATACTTTAATCATTCCACCATGCCTTTATTATAAGGTTTCAAAGAAGAATTTTTGCCTCCAAGTTTTATTTTTCATTGCAATGATGAAACAAATTGTAGTTTTTATTCTTTTAGAAGATTTTATTTCATATGTGTTGCAGTTTAAACTCTGTTTTAGTGTTAGAAAAATAAATTAAGTATCTTGGCTTCAGCTTCATTCTCTTCCACGGCTTCAAACAGATCAGTTTCTTTTTAGATTATCCCTTAAAATTTTTCTGGCTTTCCATGCAGTTTTTTAAATGTTTTTAGGTTGGTAATTTAAGAAAAAAATAATAAAATCATCCATGGCCATATCCTGGGAGAAGATTTGTTCTCTAAAGCGTGTTTTAAATTTTTCATGTCTTAGATTCACGTACCATGAAAAACAAATGCAGCAGTCCACACTGGATGGTGTTAAAGCATTCTGTCAGCTGCAGAGAAGACTGATGGACTGGGCCAAGCGGTAGGTTTTAAGATGGATTGATTGATTGACATGGCGTGCAAAGGAGAGGTTGTTGTCAAAAAGTTTTTCAGAGTTGTCAGATGTTTGAACGATGGGTGAGTTTTAAGCAGAAGAGAAGTTTTGTCAGAAGTTAGTTTTGAGATATAGAAAATAAACCTGAAAAACAATGTAAAGAGTCTGGTACAGGCAAAGGATCCCCAAGAATAAAGTCAAGAAATAGAAATGTATCCTGAAGGAATTTCATTGGCTGCTAATCATGAGAAATGATGCTAACTCACCAGCATAGAAGTATGTGGGATGGATGGTTGGATGGTTTACACGCTGGGACATGGTTTGGGTTTTTCTGTTCCCATCCAGGCTTAGAAAACACTAAATGTTCTGAGTCTGTCAGAACCTAAAAGCTTGAACATGATCTCCCTTCATTACACGCTATCTTTATTTTTTTGTTTGGGTTTAAAACATTCATTGCTTCACCTGCAGTCATGAGTAGAAGAACCGTCTCAGTTTGAAGTGAGCTTTTCTAAAAGTCAAAACATGCCGTCCTTCATCTTTCATACTCTTCTGTTTTATTTTTGATGTAAATGCGTCTCCCTAAGAATCTTGAAGGTATATTCTCCTCCTGTTGTTTTTTCATCCTCTTTATCTTCTTGTGCATGGCATACATCTCCTGCAGGGATTGTGGGGAGCTCAGATTGATCTGTGGCTCATGCTGTGTGGTCAGCCCCACAGGAAATGTTTGTGTAATGGCTTCTATATGAGTGCTGTCAAAGTAGATGAGGATCCAGTGTGCTCTGTTGTCGGTGTGAACAGTGTGCAGACTAGCCCCAGCAGGGAATGCTAAGCCCTGGTTTAACCCCTGCAGCTTTTTCCTCTTCTAATGGTATTTCTCATTAATACAAAATAACTGTATGTTTTTGCTGTTATGACTTAGGATTTAAGTGACATGATGATGCTATTTAAGTATAAATATTATTGTTATTAAGAACGGACCTGAAAAGTGACTTGCAAATATATTCATGGCTCTTGTCCTTGTCTAACATCATCAATAAACTTTAATAACTTTTAGTAATTCAACTATAATTTAGAATAAAATTCTGATACTAACATGCACCTAAACAAGATAATGGATGAAAAATAAGCTTTCATTTGAATGTATTAATGATCGTGTGTGAGTTTTAGCTCAGCATGTAAGTCATAATTTGGGCAAAATTTACTGCTTTTCTAGTTTCCAATGTTTTCCCGTTGCACCTATTTTTCATGTTTGCGTGTTTTGGAGTTTGCATCACACTAATCTTTGCAGCTCAGGTGTCTGAAACAGTATACTTGGCCTCCATCTTTCCCAGGATCCAAATGGTTGAATCACCTACCCAGCATTACAGCAGATGCTGCTGAATCTATTAATCATCTCTTCTTGCAGGCTATGACACCCAAAATATACAGGACAGTGAATTATCTGGACCTCTGACAGCCCAGTGTTTCCCCTTTCATACAGTGATTCATTGTGATCTATTGGATAAACTTTCAATAAGATGCTCTGTAGTTTGTGGTCATAACCTGCACAGATTTTCATCTTTTGAAGTCCAGCTGCTGATTTGCTTTGAATACGTTTTTTTTTTTTTCAGTAAAATCTAAACATAAAAACAGTTAAAGGAACAAGTGTTTTCCTCTTTATCTTCTGTCCCTGTCATCTGGGATTCATCCATATCTGAGACTTCCCTGTTTCCCTTGATATTCAGACTCCCTCATCTTGGTATCCTCTGTCTGTTTCCTGTCTATGTGGAGATGATGTGAATATTTCTCTGCAGCTGGAGCCTCTGCATGGTCTGTAAATCCAGACTCGTTTGTTGATACAAAGATGCTGTTTTAGTCTGCTTGTGGGTTTGCATGCATACTTAACAGGGACTTTTTTTATTTGCATCCGTGGGGTCGTTAGCCAGACTCCTGAGATGCTTCTCTTCCAGAACCGGCTGCTATGTAGGCTTATAGAACAGTTAGCAGGCAACTTGAGCTTTCCCTGCTTGATGAAATGAAACAACAGATCAGCAGCTGAGGTTAAATAAGGTTTTGGTTTTGTTGATTTTGTCCGTACAGCTTTATTCATCGGTTGCAAAATCTAGGACATCCCCCCTGGCCTTATATGGTCACATTTCCTGGTTCCTGTAAGAAGCCGTGCTGCTGGTTCTGGATCTGGATTTGAAGTTGTTGCATCTGTGATTTATTCAGGCCTCTTTATAATGAATTGCAATCATCCAAGCGAGATTTAATGAAGGTATTGGATAAGTCCTTCAAAGGCATTAAAACAAAAATAAGATTTTACTTTTGCTGAAATCCTCAGGTGATCTAACGACAGAGCTAACTTGTTTATCCAGCTTTCAAAAGTAAAACCAAGATTGACAAAACCGAGATAAAGAACCGAGAATCAGATCTGGATTTGTTGTGTGAAGACTCTGACCAAATACTATAACCTGAGTTTTACTTTTATTGAGGTGAAGAAAGTTTTGTTCCATCCAAGTTTTAACTTTAGTTTAACAATTTACCGATAGCTGAAGAGATTCATTTTGACCATTTTGTAGTTTAAGGGGCATATAAATCTGGACGTCATCTTTAAAGTTAGTGGTGGGCTGTGGATGCAAAATAAACCATAGTTTCGTACGTTTACAGTGTCTGAGTTGTGCTTCAGAACAGGTGCAGTTGGATGGATGGACGTATTGATTGATGGCTGGTTGTAAAACTGGAGGAATTTAAAAACTGATGTACTGAGGGAATCTCTATATTTCCTCCAATTTCACCTCAATGTCACCAAAAATATCTTCCTTTGAATCTTCCTCAACCACAGTTATTATCGTGTACAGCAGCCTTCACTGGAGACGCCATTTAGACCTGAAGAACACAACCTTTGGGTTCAATCCTCTCGCTTTGAGGCACACAGTATTTAGTGTTGGTCCTATTTTAGTAGTAATCAGTGCTGCACATGAAATCAGCTTTTATTTAACTACTGTTAGCAGAAGAGTATGTAGAAGATATTCAGTGTTTACCCAACACAAATCTACAATAGGGCTTCACAAGAAGTACTTTTAGAAGCATTATTAGTAGCATTTAGGCACAAATACTCCCTACGATTTATATAAAATTATCAACATGCTTATAATACGTATTATGCTTTCAGGCTCTACTTTGCTGCACTGAGCATGTTCCCTCAGGCAGTGACTGTTATTACATGCAAATTTAGGCCAGAAAGGACCTGTTTAAAGTAGGACTTTTCCTGTAATGCTTTCTAAAACACCTCCTCCAAGAGAGAAAGATGACCAGGTCTTTGAGTTTCCATCTGGTGATATGTTGGGTTTATAATCAATAATATCAGGCCTCTGCATCCTTTTTTTTGTACTGACTTGTTTGTTTCCGAGTTTTCAGATTATACATCCTTTTTTGGAACTGCAACAGATTTTTTCTGATTAAATATTTTATTGGATCTGAACCAAAATTTTTATTCCAGAACGTTTTCATCAAGGATTTGTGACTGAAACTGAAAAAAAAAACAATGAACTCATTCAATTAAAAAAAGGGAAGATAGTACTTTTAATTGTTGAATAAGATGGAAAATACATTTTGATATTAGAATTACTTTTCTATCTGAAGTAAACAGAGAGGCTAATGGATGTTGTTGCAGCAAAGATGTCAAGAGAAGAAAAAAATCCTTTGCAGATCACTTCAACTAGTTGAATTTAATTCCAGGAATATCAGCTGCTGAGCTAATTCCGTTTACTAACGGAGCATTTAAACAAGTGGATCATTGCAAGGGGCTTCAATTTAAAATTGGGCTTAAAGCGTTGAAGAAAGGTGAAGTGTTGAGTCTACATTAATGATGGAGCATCAAAATCAGCAGCAGTGGATAAAGTGATACACCCTTGTGGTTGAAGGTTGTGATGATCTGCAGCTGCTTCTGTTGATAAAGCTTCATCAGCAGCTATTATACTGAGTAGCCATCAGTAGGTTGGAAATTTTCACAGGATGGTGATCTGGGATAAATTCAGGTAAAAACACAGTTTTTACTGTTTTAATAGAATTTTTTTTAACACCAAAACATATAGCCTGGTTTCATTTTCCCAATGGTTTGACACGTTTCTTTAGCAGGGGCCTAATGCTTTTATGTTTTTGTTGGCATTAGCAGAAATGTTTGTTAAAAATCCACAAAGATGAGTTTATATTTGATGTTTTTTGTACAGAATATTAAACTCTTTTGTCATTTTGATCTCTGTTGATTAACCCAAGTTTAACAAGTTATTAGAGCAGCTTTATTTATGTACTGCTGGAATTGATTGATCCTCTGATTTAAGTCCTTCTAAGATCTCTTTAAATCCTTTTCCAAACTCTTAAGTTGCAATCTCCATTAATCCCACCATGGTTTTCACCTCAACAATCAGGAGCCTGAAACTAAATGTATGTGGTTTAAACAGCACAAGCTTCCTTTAAAATGCTGAGTAATGATGTTCTACTCAGGTAGGCCTGTTGGGAGGTTATCTTATGTGTATTTTTTGCCATTTCTGCTGGAAATAAATATGGAAGTTTAATTTTTTTTTATCTACTTTCTTAAAATATAATATACAGAAAGTGTTATTTTTCGTGTGTCTTTTTCTCATGAGTTTTATTTTTTTCCATGATAAACATCCTGGTGTATTGGATTATCTAAATATTTTTTTGATTGCCCATTAATCAGTTTTAGTATTGAACCAAGTAAACCATCATATTTAAGCATTTTTAGTATTATATAACTCTAGATTCTTTTTACTTGTTTTGATTAGTCTTTTCTTTTAAAAAACGGTGGTATTGATTGGCTAGATGTTAAGAAGGACCTGGAGCTTTTACGTTCAATTGTTTTTTCTTTAAATGTCTTAAAAAAAATACAGATTAAATAATATATTACATATATACTGTAAAATTGTTTCCCTAAACATAATAAAGCTTCCAAAAATCCACTGAAAAATCTACAAGCTGGAAACTGATGGGATTTTTAGATGTCAAATGTAGGAACTTTGGACTGAAGGTGAAGTTCTTTCTAAAACCTTTTCCTCCTACCCTCTCATCACCAGTGCTATTTTATTTCCGTAAGTCATTTTTACTTTTCTGATGCTGTTAAAGAACAGTCCTTTAAAAGAAATGGTGTGAATACTCAGTAGCTCCGTGAGATGTGTGTGTTTCCTCTTAAACTACAGTTATCTGCATGTGTTCATGGTAAATAAGCAAAAGTACATTTAGAAATATCTTCTTTGACACAGAGCAGAGGTGGAGTGTTTTCGTCTGAAATGAAAACGACACGGAGAGTATAATGCTGCACAGCAGATAAGTGTTGAAGAATAGTGGTAGACTTTCCTCTGTCTCAGCTGTAGCACAAAACCTCCTGCTGAGCTCATGGATGTTGTTTAGATGAACATTTCTTGTTCCTTTGCCTTTGGAAACAAAAAGTACTGTATGCATCATGTGCTGTGAGCTGAACCGACTGCATTTCCTGCTGTTTCATAAACCTATCCTATTTCATTGTGTTGCACATGAGTGTAAAGGGGAAGAAATGTGTAGCAGTTTTGTTATTCATTTGCTACGCAACCGATTTCAAACTTTTCAGACTCATTTAAGTGTTTGTTTTGAAGTAAACTCCATCCAGTCTTGTCAACAGCAGGGTGCTGTTCATATTCCACCTTTAACTGTGTGAAATAGCACCTGAAATAACACATAATGGTGATCCATCTGCCAAGTCTCACATCGAAGCCCCACTGAGGTAATCACAGCAGAGAATTACAACCTAAAGGGCTTTAATGAGGTTAAACATCAAATCTTAGAAATTATCCGGCATGTCACTGTGTCCTATGCTCCACCAATGGAGGCCAATTGATCTGAATCAATGGTTTGACCCATATAGGTAATGGTTCACCACAGTGGCTCCTCAGCAGAACATCAAAGATGGTCCATCAACACACTCGAAATCTTAAACCGTCTGTTTCGGATCATAGAAACCTGAGCTAAAAGGGCACTGGTCATGAAGATGTTCAGCTCGGCCTAAACACACAATTTCTTCCCATATTATTTGTCAAATGTGCAAAAACTTCAAAGTAAAGTTAGAGAGAACGTATAAAACACTAAACCTCAAACAGGAATAGATTGAATTTGAAGCTTTTAAGAGCAAATTATTCAACCGCTAACTTTGATTTATTTTACAGGGATTTTGTGCGACAGAGAATATAAATCAGTGGATAATTGTGCAGTAGATGGAAAATAATCCGCATAATGCAAATGTTGAAGCCTTATTTCTGTTTACTCTGATGCTGGGAAATAAAATCCCATGCATCTGTAGGAAATGCATGTCCTTAAGTAGTAATATCCTAAAACATTGCTGTGTTTTAGGATAATATACATGGTAGATCCAGATCTTTGGTCTATTCAGTCTGCTATTCCACCTTCTACAACTGCAAGGCAATAATTGAAGGCTTTCCCCAGGTTTGTTCTTTTGTTAAACGCGTAAAACAATCATTACAAAACTTTATGCATGAATCAAAATCAGTATTCAAGTTTATCATTTTTAGTCTATTAAAGGCAAATTAATAAGCATTTATCAGCCGGCGTCACACCCAGCTTCTTTTGCATTCAGACCATTTTTAAGGAATTACTTATTAAACAAGACTAAAATATCACCTCCATTACTATCAAAATAGGTCCCAATTTTGCGTATTCAAATAAAGTCTGATTTTGGAAAGGTTGGATCAGTTGTAAGAACTATACAAATGCTTCAACAAAATTCTAATAGTCACATCTGAATTAGCCTACAAGGCCCTGTCAAGACCAACACCAAAATTCAGCTCTTTGTCCAATGAGTTTGAGTCATTTTGCATAGAATAGATGCTCAGAGAGATGTTCCTCCAAAAACCTGCAGCTGTTGTGAAGAAGAGCTCTATTCAAGTGGACTAAATCCACAGCATTCCTTTCTACTTTATGTAAAATCTTGTAAAGCTATTTGATTCCTTTCATTTAGCCACAGCTTTTTGCTGATCTATCAAATACAAAAATCTGTGAAAAGGTTCAGGGTGTATTAGTCTTTTGCACAGGTCCATATCCTAACTCCAACTTACTTCTGCAGATTCGAGCTGCTGCCGTCAGTTGTTGACAGATCTGCAGTAAGACAGAGTACCGAGCTTTTGCTGCTGTCAAACAGGCAGAATAAGTCAGACTCTCCTTGAAAAATAAATCTGATGCGTAGCTTCAAAAAAAAAAAAAACACATTTTAGATTCATCCTGATGGTGCCTTTAGAGATGTGCTGGAAACCCAAGGACTGTCAACTAATGCAGCTACAAATCATAAAGAATACAGAATTTTGCTTAAAACTGTTTGCTCCCTTTTTAGGCAATGAAATCCATTGATAATTCCTACAAGAGTCTTAGATGATCGGATTAGATATTTTTTCCTGGCTTCTCTACATGTTTGTGAGCTTAATTAGGCTGCAGCGTTACTGTGATTGTGTACGGGACATTCTTTCTTAAATCGTATAACTCGGGGTATTAGATGCAGAAATGAAACGTTTGCAGGATTTCAGAAGCATTTTCTTGTCATTTATGTTGTAAAAGAATAAATTATGCTTTAAAAAAAACCTAGTATTTTCAAAGGGCTGTTGATAAATGTGCATTTATTAGAAGCTTTAAGAAAAAATCCTCTAAATTTTTTTTATTGCAAGGAAACCAAAATATGTAACCTTTCAGTAAGTTTATTTATTAATTGAAAAATAAGTTTAGAATTGCAGCCGTTGTAGTTTATGTAGAATTAAAAGTGACTTCAGTTTTTGTTTTTATTATTTTAGTTGGGGTTTTTTTCAACCTTCATTTTTTTATCAGCACACTGTGACTTTGTTTCCCTTTGTTAGAATATAATTTGACAAACAGTGCTTTTATTTTAGCCACTTTAAAACCGGAAGGTGTGTGCATCCTTAGAAGATCGTCTAAAGCTAAAAGATTGATCTTATATGCATCTTTACATCCACCATTAGAGCAGTAAATAGGGTTCTATGCTGGCTGAGGACCAGAGTTCAAACATCATCGTGCACAATGTGGAGAATTGTAATCAACATAAATAAAACTCTATGTTGGAGAACAATGTTGTTTCTCCATAACAATCAGATGTTATCTACAGACCAATTGGTTTTTTTGGGAGTGTAAGGGAAAGTATTTTTTAAACTGAAATGTAAATGTGTGGAGTTTTTTTTTTTTTTTAGAAAAACAAAACACTTAATTGCTGTGAAGGTGTGAAGCGAAGTATCAATAAATGTAAAATCACCTTCTGCTCAGAAGTCATTACTCTTTTAAAGGAACCTTGCTGGAGTGAAAGACATCATGATCTTTTTAAACCATGCAGACTCTGGCAGCACACTGAAAATGGGTCCTCACTGTGTTTTTATAAGGATAAACAGCAGGAACAATGCAGACTTTAACATGAGGGATTCTGTAACAACAAAACAACCTGATATTCTAAGAAATAATGAAATACATGAGCTCCTTCATTCTTTTTACATGTAAAGTTGTGCTTCTGAACTAAAAAATGTTCATTTTGAGTTGCTTCCTTTGGCTGTCAGTCATTTTTAGCCGCAATTGTTTTCATTGAAAGATGTTAAACCAAAACAATCAAATATCTTAGGGACATTTTAGTGATTAATATACATGCATATTACCTGTCAGCCAGGGATGCTGCCTAAACAACAGGACAAAAGTCACCCTCCTTTAGACATTCTTATTTCTTTGTCAGGTTAATCCTCAGTTGAAATAGTACACTTTTTTACACAAGGACTGTTTTTAATTAAAGGCAGGTTTAATTCATTTCCAAATAGTAACCAAAGGGTTTTTATTGGTAATTCAAACCATGTTAGAAGGAAAGTTGAAAACCGCGTTTAACACTCTACAAAGCATCTTTCCGGCCCGTAGCTCCTTGAGTGCTCTTGTTTAATTTGCTCCAATGTTTGAAAGCAGATAGTCATCAAAGAGAGTCAGCTAATGAACAATGGCTCTGCCAACCATCAAAGAGTAAACCAGCCTTTCTCCTTTAGTCTTGTCTCTTATTAAATACATCCACTGGGTGGTCTGCTGCAAGGAGGAATAAAGTGCCAATTTCTTTAGTCTTGTCCATCTTGTCTTTTTGTGTTCGTACATGACTTCACATGCCAACAGGAAATAAATCCAGTGTTAGTCCTGTTCAGAGGTATTTTTAACTCTTGAATTTTCTTTATTTTTGTAACCTTGCTGCTACAAACCTTTGTTATTGGGGCGGATGCAAATTAGTACTTTTTTGAGGCAAGAAGAAAAGAATGCATGGTGCTTAACATGTTTAGGAAAATGAAAAGACATTTTCTGTTTGGAGTTTTTAAATTGGCCTGTAGGGGGCAGATCAGAGCCATGCTTCATCAGCATACACTCTCAGTAAAGCACGGTGGTGGCAGTATCGTGCTGGGGGGGATGCTTCCCTTTAGTGGAAGCAAAGAAGTTGATCACAGTTAATGTGGAGATTGATGCAGTTTGAGTCTAAGAGAAAAAAAAAAAGTTTAATGTTGCAAAAGTCGAAACCAAACTACAGATTCACCTCCCAGCAAGACAATCATCCCTAAACATCAAACTATATGACGTACGCTGCTGTCTAGATGCTCTCTATGAATTTGACAGAGCGTTGGCCATTGTTCAAGGAGGAATTTTAAAAAAGGGTTCATTCTGTTGATGTGCAAAGAGGTTAAAGACATTTGCAGAAAGACGAGCTGACAGTATTGTTTCTGAAATCCTCGCCACAACCCTGAGCTGAGAATGAAAGCACCGAGACCTTCAATTGTAGTCTTCCTTGGGCCGTAGAGAAGTCTTTTCATGTCGCAGCTGCTTGTGAAATGTCATCATATTTCAGCTTCTGTAATGAGATGAGAACAGAGTGAACAACCAGCTGCCCTGGAAAATGAAGGACTTTGTGGCTCTAAAGGAGATAGATTAGGAATGTTTGAAGGCTTATTTAAATATGGGAGTTTATTGTCCTGCAGCAGCTTATAGTTACTCTATGAGCTTTGATCACCAAATAAAAAAGCCTAAACAAATGTTTTTTAATCTGTTTTAAATTAGGTGTTTACTGGAATATTAACTGCAATATTTAACCAGTTAAAATGTTTTAAATAGATTATATTTCCATGTAGAGCTGAAGATTTAAATTCCAGAGCCACTTTAGTTGCAAGTTTTCTGTTTTTCAGAAGTACTCAAACCCATATGCTGCCAGAGTAGCATATGGGAGGGATTTTTTGTTTTGGAGAGGGGGGGGGGCATTTTAACCTAAGTATTATTTTCTATAATATCAGAAAACATAAAAGATTAACACGGATCAAAGAAAAATGCTGGAAGAAAACCAAATTTAGCTGCTTTAGACTCATGACTGCTGCTTCACCTTTAATGGGGGCCTTGACCCCAAACATTCAGCCAGCCAGGGCTCTATTCAAGTGTAGGCCTTTTCTAATGAACAACACATTAATTAGTTGCATAATACCAATTAACTACATGTAGAATTTAAATAAGCTCAACAGTTTCCACCTCCATGCTTTTTTATTTTTTTACTGATGTCTCTCTTTCTGCTAAAGCGACTGGATGACAACAGGTTTCACCTCTGTGCATCAGTCTCCACTCACACCCCACTCCTCTTGTTTCCTTAGCAAAGTGAGAAGTAAACTCCGGCATCGGGTACACGGTCTCGTTAAGTACCTGAGAGTAGAGCCTGAGAGCCCTGGGACTGAGGAGTACTGAGCCAGAGAAACGCTAGCTGAGATTTTTAGACAGAGATGGAGTCTGTTTGAAAGCCAAACAGGAAGGCTGCAATGAAGGAACACTTTAGATTCAAACTGTAATGAGCGCCTTCATCTGTGCAAGCCAGGATGTTTGTTTTTAAACAGTAGCAAAAAAACGCTGCAATACCATAAACAAAACATCATCATCTGATGCAGCAAAAAAGAAGAAAAAACTACAACCGAAGCTAAGGGGAGGCGGTCTCCATCCTCCTGACAGTCCACAATCCATGGTGCTTTAAATTAAGCAAAATACAAAAAACCAATGCAGATGGTGCAAGCTACCAGATGTGGGAGAACAGCCTCCCATAAGGCATCTGTTCGTCTTCAGATGTGGAGCTTTGCAATAGGTTTGCTTATAAAACTGTTTGTTTCGCTTTTTTTCATTATTTTAGCATAATGTTAATATATTTCTATAAGGACAGTTTTGTTTCAAGAGTCTTATCAGCATCTTGATGGGACACCTGTGAGGTGGGATGGATTATCTCAGCAAAGGGCAAGTGCTCATTCTCACAGATTTAGACTGGTTTGTGACAAATATATGAGGGAAATGCTGATATTATGTGTGTGGAAAAAAAAAAACCCGACGTGGAGAAACTCTTTGAAGATGCAGGGTTTATTCTTTGAGACGTGGAAATCAGTCCACACCTTAGACGTGCTGGCTCTCTTCCCGTCTCTGCATCATGGCTGCGCCGTTTGCTCCGTCGTCACAGTTTTCACAACCAAAGCATGCACTTTAGGGTCATTTCAGTGGCCAAATTTTCAGTGAATCCCTACTGATATTATTATATTAGCCTAAATTCTCCACAAGATTTGTTATTATGACCTATTAAAGTGTTGGAATGGTTGATCTTTGGCCGTTTCTAAAATCTCTTATTAGTCTCACTGAGTTTTAAAACAGAAATACTGAAAAAACGCAGATAAACTTCATGGAAAAGGAGATAAAACCCAGGGATTCAGTTACATGAATACCGCTGCCAGGTGCTGGATGTACAGCTGCAGGGTCTCTGAACCCACAATACTGTGTTTTTGAAATGTATAAAAAGACAAGTGTAACAAAAAGAAAAGGAAAATTAAGAAAGATAAACTGTTAATATTCAGTCTTTCTTCCCAATAGATACTTTGTCCAAGAATTATGTAAAAACATTTTTTACATTGTGAGGTTTTGGATGTGTGGGTTGAGAATAACATATTTTTTTTTAATAAATCTGTTCATCTAGTTTAATACATCAGAAGAGTAATTATGTTTTTAATAAGAAGCACCAAATTCAATGGGTTTTTTTTTCCCTATTACTGTGAAATCTAAAAAAAAACTCCCTCTGAAACAGCAACTGTTTTCTTTACTTGTCTGAATGCTGTGAGGGCTGCCAAGATGTCCGTTCCCCAACGTTTTACTTCTGCATGCTGTTTTTTTTTTTTTTCTTTTATGTAACAAACCAGCTAATTAACTCTAAAATACACACTAAAGAAACTCACACATTTAAACATATTCATCCAAAGCTGAAGACGTTCTCCAGTCTATTGTTGGCTGCCAGCCTGATATGAGAGACTTTGTTTAACTTCTCTAATAAAGCTGCTTGTCAGGAGCGTTTTCTTAAAGGGGACGAGGAAGCTCTCACACACACTCGCTAAATTATGATGGTAGAAGCAGAGCAACTCTGACACAGCACTCTGGAGAAGCGGTGACAGAGGCTCTCCAGGGAGCGTCTCAAATGGAGACCAGCATGATGTAAAAGCTCCTAAAAGCACAGCGGTGCCTGCATCACTTGCTGGATGCTGGGATAGATGCACGCTCCATCAGGGGATGGATTACTCTACAAGGAAATTGGGTGGAAATGAGATGTGCGATAGGCTTCAGAACAGATATCTCACTTTCTAGCCGTCCTTATAAGCCACACTTCACTTCTTTTTTCTTTTTTTTTTTTTCTCCAACTCTTAGATTCACAGAGAATCGCCCCGTTCTTCTGTTCAATAGGAGATCAAATGAGGGTGAAGTGACGATAAACCATCTCTGTCTCTCTCTGAGGCTGTTTGTGTGTCTCTATGTCAGTGTTTGTGAGTAGCCTCTCCCATGACAGAGAATGTGTCTCCAAAGCCTTGAGCCTGAAGTGGATTAATGGAAAATAACGAGAAGCCTCGTATGAATATGCATCACAGTGGAGCTTAGACAGGCATGATGGTTTTGTGCTTTACTTAGCCTCATAAATACAATAATGAAGTGCATGTTGAAGTTGATATTGAAACAACCTGCTCACACAGGGCATGCTCTTGAAAGAGGATCCAGCAGCTGCTTTTTTTGTAAATACCTTGTTAACTACAAAGCCTGCTGTGTAGTTTGTGAGTTGGATTTGACGGAAATGATCAAACGGATGACTTTGTCACAGGTTTTAAGAGAGATTAGAGATTAATTGTTGAGCTTTTCAATGTAAATGCAGTCAGGAAAGGATTAGCTTGGTCAATTTAATACAGGCTGGTGTGATAGGACGCAATGCAAGCGACCACATCCTCATCCAGGAGGAGAAAATCCTGTAAAGTCAGTGACTGGATGTAATCAGATGAGTTTGCTGGGATAGAAAAACATTTAATCTGTCTGGATAATTTGATTGAATTGTCTGGGTAAAGTTTCTTGAGATGACATGTTTTATAAATTGACCCTTTATAAATGATCTGAATTAAGTTCATTTACTGTTCTTGATGTGTTCAGATATTAAAAGATGAATTGTATTTTATATCTGAGGATTATTGTCCTTTAATTCCCCGTAAACAAGAAAATGACAGCAAAGTTTAACAAAGGTCTCCCTGCCTCCTAGTTGCTTATATTGCCTTGTTTGGGAGAAGAAAAAAAAAAAACTCAGCATCTTAATAATTATTTCCAAGAATTCTGACCTTCATGTTTTCTTGGAGACAAAATATTTTCTACCATGAAAAGTAAAATGATCAAGTATGAGCAAAAGCCTGCTGTAGCTCCTGTCAAAACATTTTAGGCTTTTTAAAGACTTGTTTTAGCTACTTCTGGTCTACTTTCAAGTTAAGCTTTCTTCAGAGTGGAATGACCTTTTTATTCCCTTATCAGAGTGATAAGCTTTTACAGTCTTCTTTGTGAAGATCTCAGAGAGCCTTTGGATCTTACCAGGGTGTTTATTTCCCGTTTAACCTTCAGGAGCACAAAAAGCTAAATGTCTGAGGTTTCAACAGGGCAAACTCCCTCCAGTAATAATGCCTAATAGTGAGTAATAATGCCTTTATCTTGTGCGCCTAATAAAATTCACCTGGGTGGGATTTATTTTTTTAAGAAGGAATAAATGTGGAGGTTTCCCAATTTATTTCTGACAAAAATGCTGATTTTTTTTTAAGTATTTTACAAAAAAATCATCTAATCATTTAAATTTTAAACAATTTCAGATTTGATGTACTACTATGTTTCTAAGTCTGTGAAACATTAAATCATTTTATCATTTTATTACAAGACTAAATATTATTTGACTCTTTACCTGAGTTCTTCTTCAATGTAGTTTTAAGTTTTTGTTTCAGAAACTTTCAAAGACGGAGGAAGAAATGGTGTAAAAAAAATTGTAATACTGCAGAAAACACTTAGTTTTCTTATTATTTTAATTACTATTTAATAAGGCTAGTTTTGCACTGATACAGGAGCCAAAATAAGTGTCTTGTTGCGTATTTCTGTTTTAACATGGCCAAAGCGGAACCATGGAGATCTCAATCATTTAGTGCTTATATTCGTCTTTTTTTTCTTTTTGTATTTTTAACACAAAAATGAGAGATAGTCAGAATATTTCATTCTCTAGGCTTTGTGGTTTTTACTACAGAGATTGAAAAGAAGCCAGTATTTTTTTTTCTAACACTGCATGTTCTACTTGTTCCTGTTCACATCAGTGAATAAAATATGTTGGTAACAAAGTGAAACAGATTTTTTGTTCTGTCTGGTATGTTTTTGTTTTTTTTGTTTTATCTACAAGGCTTGTTGTTTTTAAAGTGGGTGCAAAGGTAACCTAGAGGGAAGAATGCATTTAGGAGGCGGAGATTTATCCACCTTCTGCTGAAAGTTGCGCCATAAACAGTTGAGCTTTCTTCTTCATTGCATCCGGCGTCTCGACTGCTTTTGTCTTGAGCTCTGCTGATTTTGCAGCTGTTCTTTTTCAAATACACGTATCTTCCAGCTGTGAACTATCTGTAATCTGAAGCCACTGTTTTAGTTTCTGTGAGCACTTTTGGTTAAATTTGCAGGGAAAGTTCATTCAAATTAGATCTAATCAAATGAAAGCCCCACTTTAGCTCCTCTCTAGTTCTCTCTGTTTTCTTTTCTCTCTCATCCTCCTGTGGCATTACTCAGATTTTGTCCTAATAAGTCTCCACTGTTGTTCTGCCCTTTTGTTTGACTTCTGAGTTGTTAAAGGCTCAGAGGTGCACTGAGAGATGAAGGCAAAAAAAGGAAAAAAAACACAAAACCAAGGCCAAGTTTCCTGTTCATCAAGGGTAAAGAGTTGAGCGGAGCATCAAACTCCTGTGTGTATCTTTTATTAATTCAAGGATTTCTGTCAACCCCAGCTTTTCCATTTCCTAGTTTCCTTTATTTCTATTCAGTGTTTGTACCAGAACAAATGAGTATCCACTTGATTTTAATTGGGTGTGAAAGCTATACACTTTAAATGTCATGTGCAGGAATTTTTATTAATATGGATTTAAAGCTTCATTAATGTCTAGTTTTCTCAGGATTAAACCCAAGTTTTCCCAGTTAACCAGAATATTATTATGAACAGGCAACAATCCTTTATTTTAATGCAAGTATAGGATTGAAAAATGCTTTTATGATCATGTTATCGTCTATTAACAAAACATTTTGTGTTAATTGTTTCAGGGTTGCATGTAAGAGTGTTTGGGATCCATCTTAATGTGAGCAGCTGTCGTCCATTTTTTATCTGCATTCTAGTTTCTTTGTTTGCTCTTAGGATAAAAGAAAAACCATTTGAACTCATTGCACTGCATTCTCAGTTTGTCAGCAAAATATCCAATTGAGAACACTGCAGAGGTGACTTGGTTTACTGGGAACTCATAAAGTGCAGCAGGTTTCCTTTCTGTGTCTGTTTTCCAGGTGTAGCTCATGTGCTCCAATTTCCTGAACTGTGAGTAGCTGTTGCATTGTATTTTGTAGCCAATTTTTCCACATTTAGCCAATGGGGTTTAAGCTGGATACATTGCTGATGGATGTTATCCTTTGTTATATACTGGGGTGTGTTTGGCATTATGTTTTTACTCTCCTTTAGTCCACATAAAGAACTGAATGTGTGCCGCAGGACTGATAACTTCTTCTACAACAGCATATATGAGGAATCGTTGAGAATAGAAGATCTGTCTTTCTCAACCCAAGAACACCTTCCCCACTTGTCGAAGCTGTTGGCTAACCTTTAAAGGACATTAATATTTCTTCATCGGTTTACATCCCTGTTTGAATATATCTTCTTGACTTGTGGCTTTGGTTCATCAGAGCAAACAGATGATTTGCTTCTCTGACATCGGATCTTGCTTACCTTTCACTGGTGTACTGGGATGTGTAAAGATTGTGTCTCATAATTCTCAGCTTTTTTCCACCCATCGTTGGATTTTATTGAAGAAAAAAATCTTTCAATGTCTATTTATGTGTTCTGACCCCATTATGACAAAACAAACTAAGAAATGTTGTCCCATATTAGAATCATTGTCCCTTGTTTCTACCTGTTCTTTCACCTGAACTTAATTTCTTCTTGACTTTACTGTAAGTCTGTAACATCACCAGATATTTCACTTACTCCACTATCTCTGTCTTCCAGAAAATTACAGGCTGCGCTGACTTTTAAAAATAATAATATCTTCCCTTTTGTCAAGAAGAGAAGCATTTATTCCATCCTTTTCTTTATGTTTATAATTTATTTCTGCTCCTGCTTTCTCAAGGCAGTTTGAGTTGAAGGATGAGGGGCTCTGAGGGTCGGTGATAAGGGGCTTCTTTGGGCTCCACGCAGGGACAGATAGTCCAACACAAAGCTGCTCTCTGCATGGTTATCTGGCAGAAAACACACAAAAATATACCACAAAGGCTTAAGTCTTCGCTCAGAGACATTTAGTTTCACAAAAACCGAGAATTTAAATAGTTGTATGAAGACTGAAGCACTAAGAAGTTGTCATTATTTATAAATCACTTACTAGGATCTTCATAAAGACCCCCACAGCAATAACAGCCCTCTAACATGGCTTATTTGCATTTTATTCTTCATTATTGCTGTTTTTAAAGGGCTCTTAAATGCCATTATCTGTGAACTGCAGCATTCTGTTTGCTTCATATCAGGGAGGGGAAAAAAAGACTCCTTGCTCATGATTTTTGTACTTTTATTTTCAGCAGACTAAAAAGTGTATTTATTACTATGTTTTCAGATCAAAACGTTAAGAAATCTGTAAAACAGAAAGTGACTGAATAAAAAGAAGAGACGGGAAGGAATAAACAGTGTCTGGATAAGAGTGGAAACTATAAAAAAAAATCAAGTGAAATTGCTTCTGAAAGGTTTTGGATCTTTTCTTTTTTGTCATAGAAGGCTGAAGTGTTTTGTTTTTAGGGAAAATCCATTCACCAATGGGCAAGATGAAACAAGTATTTTTAAGCATCCAAGTGTTGTTGCTGTCTAAAGCTATGATTTTCAAAATCTTTGCTCTCCAAAGCACAAAATAACTTCCTAGCTATGCTGTAGTATCCTGTATACGTGCATAAAAAGAACGTGCTTCAAAGGTTTTATTAAACCCACTTATGTCTGTTTATAGTTTTTAATCAACATTTTTGTAAGTGGAAATGGGCACTGAAGCCGGTATCAAAACGGAGCCGCCAATCTTAAGAAAGAGAGGACTGTTGCTCTCGTTCATCGATACAACACAGCTGTGAATTTAGCAGCATGTCAAACCCATTTACTTTGGCTTTCTTTCAGATGTACCAATTAGATATCAGTGATTTGATATCAAATATCAGAGATCCAATCCAGCGCACTCTTCTTGAGACTGTTATTTCTTTATTTTTGCTGCGTGTTTGTTAATACAGTTAAATTACATTTATGTTAGTTTATCTTTTTTTTAAACAATGTATGGCTAAATCACGTGGCGAGATATACGGTTCATTTAACAGTTGGATCAAATTGCATCGGATATCGACCCATACGCTCAGCTAAGGTATCCGTATCGGGCTGGATTGGTGCATCTCTAGTTTTTATTCCCTGAAGTGACTAACATGAGCCTAGCAGCTTATTTGAATTGTTTGAGACTTTGATGACAAGTGAAAACCACAGATTTTGCTAAATATCCTGTCTTTAGCGACTGCAGCTCTAAACCTCTTCCACTTGCGACGTTATGTCAGTCGGCCTCACTGTGCAGCAAATGGGGGAGAAGGTTGAGTCATGCTGCATAAGCAAAGTCTCCACTGATTCCACCCAAGATGACAAAGTTGGATGTAAATATAATCTAAACGTGATCTTTAACATATTTTTTTTCTCTGTTACTGTTGCACTTTGATCTTCCATGTAATTGATTCACACACAGCCTCTCACCTCATTCACTGTGGGTTACTCTGCTGTCCTTTGGCTAAATTGAATTCAAATATTTAATGTTTGTTCAGGTGAAATCAAAATACTTGCCTTCACATTTTTTAGTTTTCAGCATATTTACTGCTTTTAATCACTTTTTCTTGCTAATTTTTATATTCCTCTCTTATATATACTGTATATACAGCAGACATTTAAGATGTAGTGTTTTTAACTTGGTGTTTTATTATTTTATAAATAGATATTTTAACCATCTTATTAAGACAAAAAGTATTGATAAGGGTATCGATAAAATACTGGATCAATAAGGAGAATCAATTAAAGTAGTAGCTTTTAAATCCTTAACGATACTCAACCCCATTTCTAAGAGTTATGTATTAGAATTTATTTTTGTCTCTATTTACATTTCTGGAGGTCATTGAAAGACCTCACTGAAACCATTAACCTCAGTTATAGACGGAGGTATTGCTCCTCATCTACATCGTATCTCACATAACACTGTTCTATTTCATTTCTTATCATCCCTAAACTTCTTACAGATCTTTATTATTTTCATTCGCTCTCATCTTCATATTCAATCTCCTTTTCATCAGCTTTGTTTTTTTCCTTTTCATTACGAAGAGCATTTTCAAATACCACTGGGTCGCATTTAGGTGTGCCAGAATAAATGGGTGCAAACATAAATGAAAACCATACATTACAGAATATTGTTTGCATCGAGGAAAAAAAACAAACTTTTAATTTTTAATTTTTTGTTATGATTATTCTGTTTTGTTGAACAAAATCCCAATAAAATATCTCAAATTATGGTCTTAATCAATAATTGTTTGAATTTTATGTGTTTTTAAAGTGTTGGAAAACAGACTATTTACTAAACCATGTTTACGCCACACACAAGTACAAATATAAACAAATTACTAAAACAAAGCATTTCTACAGTGCACAGTAATATGAATAAAAGAAAAAAGATACTACCCTTTTTTTATTCTTTTTAAGATTTTAATTTCAACAGATTTGGTTTTCAACTAAATTGCAATTTAAAAACAGCGATTTATAAATCATTTATTTCTCAAATAAAGTGATTTATCATGGTCCAATGGTTTTGTTTACAATTTTACAGCCATTTTGTCCTTGAATAATCTCTTTGCAGAGACATAATATATCACCAGTAATAGTCACACATAATCAAAAAGAGCAACATTAATGAGCTACATATATATTGAGTGTCTTCGCCTTCAGATGAGAAGTGTGCCTCCCAGCCTCAGCTTGAGCGCTGCCTGCTCTCCGTTCAGCCGTCATTAAGTCTAAACACAAGGAGGCAGATTAATTCATGAGGCTTCCAGCAGGTGGGAAAGAGGGAAAAAGGTTAACACAACAGGAGTGAATCATGCTGCCATTATTTCGTCATTCCACGCTTTAGTGGCTGTAGAGATTTTCCCTAAAAGCTTCCTTTGGTCTAAATCAGGAGGGATTGTTTTTATTTTGAGGTCAAACTCGTTCTGCAGCCTGTGAAGATGTTGCATATGTTTGAATGTGATCAAATGTGTTTAATTAAGCCGCTGCCAGATGGTCCTGCTGGTGATTTCATGCTGCTGCATCTTTTATAGTTTACATTATCCCCCAGAAACAAACTTTTGCACTCGGAGCTGATATTTTATTTTCTTTTTCGGTTGATTCCTTTTACATTTGATTCATATAAACAACTTAAGGAATCTAAATAATTCGGTTATGGATGCAAACTCTCAAAGGGACACATAAAATCCAACAGAGCGATTGGACGGACTTCAACACCTGCTTTGAAGGTTCCCGGCATCAGTTTCATAAAATTTGATTTTAATCTTTTCCTGATATACTTTTTTTCCTGTGTCTATCAAACACATTTAAACATTTCCCATATATTGGTGTTTGAGATGAGGGCATAAATCTGTCTTTATTAGAAGATGGGGAGATGAGTATTTTAATATTGTTGTGAAGGGACAACTAACAAATGTTTTGTCGCCACATTTTGGATCAGATAATAGTTTGAGTTTATTAGATGTGAGATGTAACAAACCATCATACAAATTATCACTTCATTTATTCAGAATTTATTATAAAAATAAAAGCAATAGTCATTTACTCTAGTAGCGCAAATAAAGTTTGCCACAAACGATCATTTTCCAATTGCTGCAAGTGGAATGAATTAAAGTTTGTGGTTGTTACTCAGAAGAATAAACAGTTCATGAAATAAGTATGTATTGATGTCAAAGATTGGACCGAATTACAAGTTTCAGGAATTCAGTGCTGATGTTTGGTTTACTAGTAGACCAAAATGAATAATAAAAAATCTACAGTAACTTGCATTTTTCAAGAAGCTGTTAGAAACACAGCAAACATGGAAGCAGGTGCTTTAATCAATAGAGACCAAAATTGAACTTCTTGGATGAAATGCAGAAAGCTACATGTGGTGGAGGAATAATGCTGCACATCAACTCTGTGAACCAGCTAAGAGAAAAGGATCCTCAGGTCTCAGGAATCTAAAGAGCTGCAGAAGTTTAACAAACACTCAATTACAATCCTCAAGGTCCGGTGTCCTGAACATTTGACATGTTCAGTCAAATTTCTGAATTACCTCCTCAGCATGTGGTCAAGTTCTCCAGATTCCTGACCTTATTTGACTCTGGTATGTTGAAGCAGAAACCCATCTAAGAGGTGCAGGACGTAATTGGTGAGCTTGTACATTCAGTTTCGTTCTAAATCATTGGCAAAACATGGTCACGCCTTTTTGTTTGGGTCAGGAAAGGGGTAGTGGACTTCTACCAACATGCAGAAAGAGTTGCAATAATCTTAGTTGACTGTAATAAAAAGCATGGATCACCAGTATGATGTTTTTAAAGATTTATAACTATTTCAGGTCAAAAAAGAATCTCCATAAAATTGAAAAAAAAGTAGAATTATAGTCAAATATACCCACCAACTGTTTAACTTGCATTATGACAGAAGCCTCTAGGCTAGTCATATCAATATTGGACGCACTGCGATTACCACTCGGTAAACAAATTTAGTTTTATTAAAGTTAAAATGTAGCGCCATCCATTTTCAGTGAAAAACTAAAATGATTAAGGCAGAATAGTTCCCCTTCAGCTAAAGGAAATCAATGTAGATTAAGATCTCGGTGTTGTCAGCATATAGACGGAAATAGATCATTACTATTTCTATTTTTTCTGTTCAAACACATTTTCCCTTCATAGAATAAAGTTTTCCTAAAAGTGTTTTCTTACTTGAGGTCGGTGACCCATCCACCTGATATGTGCTTCCTTTTTCCTCCGTACCGCTTTGATTTATTTGTATCTTTTTGTTACTTAAGCTGCTTACCAGTCTCCAGTCATCCATCCCTCTTCGGACTGTGCCAGTGGCTTTTGAAGAGTGCCTTTACATATATTATTCATTTGATTGACTCCATCTAATCACTCTGCAAGTGGAAGAAATGAATCATTCCAGAAATCCTGTCATTTTGCATTTCGTTTTGGGAGTTTCGGTGGCGCCAATTTAGGAGCACAACATTACCCAGTGGAGTCGGCTGGAAAGGTGCGAGCCAAAGAAGGAAAAACACCAATAGCAAGCAAAAGGCCACTTTACTCACAGCCAAAGAAATCAATGAGGCTGGATATTCAACACTGCTCTGTGGTTTTTATGGTGGCCCATAAAAAAAAACCTTATTGAAAAAGTGTATATGGCATGAGATGATTTCTCTGAGGGTGAAATTGGATTAAGCCTAGTGTAAAACGGAGAGTCTGGCCTTTTTCACTCTCTGTCTCTCCTTCCCTGTTTTGCTTGACTCCCCTACCCGGCAACCATTAAACCCTATAGGAAGAGAAACCTAATTACATGGCTGAAAGTGGCCGTAGTGAGCACTATTAAAAGGATCCAATTAAAGTTTGTGGATCGCTGGCAGCAGCTTTCTGATGAGGGATTATTTGTGGAGGTGAGTTTTGATCTGACGAATAGACAGTTGGATATTTGCTGAGAAATATTGGATCGTTGGTATTTCTAAGGGAGTAAAAGTTCATGTAATTGGGACTTGAATCAGTGGAAACTAATATTAAGATAAAAATCAGCATTCAGAGGCATCATTGGGAAGCAGGACGGATGCTTGCAAGTTTCTAACTCCTTTATCTCTATAACAAAGTTAGAATGTTCTTCATAACCTAGTGCAATATTGTTAATATGCTGCTAAATATACATTTTATGCATTTTTATTTAAAAATAATTCCTTTTTTGATTGCTAATTAATACAAAAAAGCTGAAGGCATCAACTCCATAAAATATAGATGTTTGAATTTGCAGCACACTTTTCACAAAGTTTCTTTCTCGTCAGTCTTTGAAAAGTAAAGGTTAGATCTTTCTTGTTCTGTCACAACATTTCAGGCAGATCAAATACAGAATCTGGCTGCCTAGATGTGTCACTGCACTTTTCCTTTAAAAAGAAAATCTACATGGAGTCGTAATTGTCTGATTGACTTTATTAATTCAAGATTAAATCTGATATAATAGCAGACAGATCACATTGCTGTAATAGAACCTGTATGTTTTTGTGTTTGGGTGACCGTATATGTAGAAGTAGGTTTAAATGTGAGTGTGTGTGCACAAATTTGTCACCTGGAGGTGCAAAGTTGTCGGAACAGTGTGAACGGTACAGAGCCATCAACATTGAGCAGCTAGGAGCAGCAAAGACAGATGGACAAAGCTCCAGGAGCCAAGATGGCCCCAGGAAGACAAACGCTAGGCCTCATACACCCGACATAAAGGCTGCTCCACAGTGAAGTACATGAACCCTCCAACCCAGCATTACCGCCACCTGCAGGCCAGCTTAGAGACCAGCTTAGTTCTTCTCAACAAAGTTTTATTGATAAACTTGCATAAGGTTACAACTATTGTTTTGGTAAACAAAGCAAAAACAAGTTATTTCATGACCTTACTGGAACGTCTTAATGCTCTTCTAGAAAAGTTTCACTTTTTGTCAAGTGCGACATAATAGCCCCAATTCCTCAACCTATTCCTAATATTGTGTCCCGACTCTGAGGGAACGTTTGTGGTAACTACCAATCTTAACACTCTAAATGTTCTACATGCAAAACTCACTGAGTAATCACCTGACTAATAACCCTTGTGTTATCTATCTTTGCAATGTCCTGAGATATTTGCTGAAATTCTAGACTTTTGGCCTCAGTGATCTGGTCCTGGTCTTGAAAGAACTGGTCCTCTCCATCCCTGTTAAAGACCTTGTAAGACAAACAAAAGAGTGAACTCAAAGCCATATTTACTCATCTCAGTGGAAATCTAATCCAAAAAAAAAAAATTTTAGAGTTTTGGGCTCATTTCTCTACATATCTCAAACTTCTCAGTGGCCTTTTTACCAAAAATATTTTTTGGGGGGGGGACTTTTTCTGCACCTGTTAGAGGTCAGCATGAGGAAAAAAAAGAAAATTCCTTCTCTTGAAATAGTATCCACTGGAGATCAAATGAGACGATGAGGCTTTCTATACATTTCAGTCCTGCTGGCAGAGTCGCCGCAGGTCTTGGAGCAGAGAAAAGGGAGCCGAGGTGATGATATTGTGTGATGGCTCACCCTCTGGTATTAAAAGGCCAAGATGTCTCAGTATAAAATGATTTCCACCACGCAGGGTGTGATGATTATTCCAGCCTCTGTCACCCTGTCGGGCTGTCAGTTCAAATCCCTCGTCTGATCCTGAGAAACTCATCACAAATTGGCTTCTCCGACGTCGCACCTGTTGGCACCGGAGGAGTAGATGGCGTGGGACAGTGGAGATGAAATGAGGTTTGATAGGATACATGTTGTCGCTGTGGCCGGCCTGAGCCCCTTGGGACTAAGCGGTAGTGATGGGGGCGTTATAAATGAATAAAAGCGGCAGATTGTGTCATTGTTTGTCATTGTGATGAGTTCCAGCCAGCATTGCCCTGGCTGAGGAGGGATTAGGCTGACGCAGCAGCACATTCGCATCCCCGCTCACACACACCCCCCGAAAAAAAAACAAAAAAACACCCACATAACCAAACTAATGACATCAGCTTCCCTCTAATCTCTACATATCTCTGTCTTCTCATGTGAACCTGCTCATTGTTGCTTCTGTGCCAATGTGTTGGGACATAATCTCTGCAACTCTCGCGGTGGATCCATCTAGAGTAAAACGTAGCTGTTTGTTGGGGGATCCAAAATAAGAAAGGCCCTCTTCATTCCAACACTTTTAACCTCCCTGCAAGTATGAACGCTTTGATCTTCTTGAAAGACAAGATGTGAAGAAAGACCAAAGAGAATCGTCTGTAGTGGATGTTTGGGAGAAGAAATATCTTCCCTACAGATGATCTTGAAGAACTACTGAGGAGCTCACTCCGATTCATTTCTCTATAATAAATGCTTTGAGGATGATGGGTAGGTCATCACTTATTTTCATACTAAACTACATGGAGAATAAGGACACAATAATAAGAAATAATACAAAAATATTTCTTGTTCTACCAATCTTTACAGGAAAACATAGATTTTCTTAAGGCGCTCTAAGATACAGTCACGTTTGTCATTGTTTTATTTTTCATGGAGATAGGCCAAACAAGACTTAAATTCTGGAATCCAATTATTCCAGTTTTAGATTAATCTGTCCAGAGAACATCAATTCAAAAGTTCTGTTCTTTTAAAAGGCTCCTGGCAAATTTCTGGGGTGTTTTGCTGCATTCAGCATGAGCCTGCATCGACAGCCAGACCATGTTGGCAGTGGTTTTGAATGCCATCTACTTGTGGACTATTTTCTGTGCAGTGGAGTAGTAGATTGCTAATTCTTTTCAGACCTCTTATGGCGTTCACCCATGCTTAGTGTTTAAGAACATCAAGCTAAATGTTAATGTAAACAGCGGAAACATTGAAAGTAATTAGTGATACACTTATGTGGGATTTGAACCACATCAGGATGGATTGGATATGAATTTCTCTTCATCAAAAACTTTTCCAATGGGGTTTCTTCAGTTTTTAGTTATTATTAATGTGTTTTAATCTAAATTGATATGAAATGAACATTGGGACAAAATGTTTGGGTTTTTTTAAAAAAAAAAACACCACCCGCTGTTGTTTTCTAAAATGTTTTCTCAACAATTTTAAACATCTAGTGTGGAGCTTTGATTTTGCAAGGTACTAAGTAAGCTACCACCTGCCATACTAAAGTAAAGCTGCTAAGGTTTCTGCTTTTCCTTCAGGGTTGTGGCACGACTTTTGACAAATACATGATTTATTGTCCATTTTATTCATTGTAGCATTTTTGCAGCATCTGTCTGGTTGTTGCTTTTAATGCAAAAACAGTTGGTTCTTGGATGATTCAGTCAGCGCGGGCTCTGGATTTGTGAGCAGCATAAATTCAGTGGAGAAAATACCCAGTGAGTGTTTTTGCGGGAGCAGAAAAGCATTATTGCCTCCATTTGTCAAACTGGGAGAAGAGGCTGTTGTCAGCTGACAAACAGCAGGAGAGGATTATGCTAAATATTGTACATAGAATAAAATATGACTGACCATTTACACAGAGGTAATATTTATGAGAATGATTAAACTTTTAGGAAAAGTTCAATTCTGTTGCAGTTTCTCGTCTTTGACTGGTGTTGATGCCGCAGAATTCAGTGCTTCTCACACACACAGGTGATGCATTAAACTCTTTATGCATTCCCTCTTTTGCTGCCTCTAAATCAGTTTATCAAACCTCCTGTCGTTCGACCCTCTTCTCCTGCCTCCTTGGGGGAATGATGTGGTCATCAATATCTCTGGTTGCATTACAGGCCGTCTACCTAGCACCTCCTGGAGGGCAGAACTATTAATGGGATTCAGGAGAGGCCGACAAGAGGCCAGTAGAGAGCGGAGGGGAGGGTGGTTCGCTGTCTGGCTTTCTCTCACCTCACTGCCTGTCAATAACTGGCAGAACAACACTCTCATTCCTACTGAGCTCAAATAGAACTGAAAATCTCATTTTGTCTGATATCTCACAGAAATGATTGCACATATCTGGTCTTAGTCCAAGTGTTCCTCTTTTTTTTACCCTTTGATCAAAACCCTTCAATGTGATTAGGCTTCAGAGCAGCAATATTAACTTTCATCCTTAGCTGAGTGAAAAGCGGCTGCATCCCCTGCTCTCCCTTTCTCAATATACTTTATTGCATAATCAGTTTATTAAGCTGCCGCTCTGTTCCATCAGTAACAACGGTGAATAAGCACATGAATGTGTCTGTGATGGCAAAGTACTACGAAAGCAGCTTTTTGGTGATGCAGCACCACAGTTTGCTGTCCTTCATCAGTCCACTTCACCCACGGGCGGCAGACGGCCCCTGAATGAGAAACTAATCCATCCCACTAATGCTGGGGCATTACAGCTGCTCGTCACTTCCTAATTGACAAATGGCTGGATTAGAATGGTTACAATGAGCCATGCTGACGCCGTCTTAGCCGGTTCTGACACGGGGTTTTAGGATTTGTCAGAGCCTTAGGTGCGAGGGTTAAAACTGTTGTCTAGAAAACAACATAAAAAGGAAAAGTGTTCACAGCTGGAGACTTCAAGAGGCAATAAGCCAGATAATCATGTATTAAACTCGGGTTTTCTAAATGTAGACCAAATGAAGATCTTTAAGACTAGATTGAATGAATAAAGCTCTCATAAACAAAGGATCCGGCTGCAGGAACAGAGCTTTTGAGAAAACAAGTTGAAGTGGGTTTACTTTTTTATCTTGACGCATAAATATCCTCTTCATTCCTCCAGTCGCTCCTCTTTCTATTTTGCCATTCTTTTAAGTGAGCATAAGTTGGTGGATTGATTTTTATTCTGAAATTCCCTGATTTCCTGTTTGGCTTGTGAAATTCAGGAGCTTGCTCCGGTGGCCTTTGCGGGATCTGGCAAAACTTCTCTCTTCCAGAATCATTCAGCTGAGCAGCTCAACCTCTGTAATCTGATGTGATTGCTCACATTGATTCGAATGATTCAGGTTCCCACAATACAGAGGCACTGTATTCGGTGTGAGCTCATCATTTCATTGAAAGACCTTCTTAAGGTTAGTTTTAGGCTCTAATGGCCTTTATTTATGTTATTTTTGAAAGTAGATAGACAGGAAATAGGAGTACAGAAAAGGGGAAGACATGCAGCATAGGTCACCAGGCCTGTGACAACTTAACCCCTGCGCCACAGCCAAGAAAGACCTTCTTGATGGAAGTGAAAACTGTTTTTGAAGAAAATAGCTCTATATCAATAATTGTTAGCAAATTTATATTGTCACTCAACTTTAGATCAACACATTATTCAAAATACTGCATAGCTAGTTTTGGTTTCTTTTTATTCCACTAAAGCCTTTTTGGAACAAAATGATTCAGTCCTAATTTGCTGCAGCAATTGTCAAGCTGCTGATGAATAGGATCAGCCACAAACTTTTACTAAAACTTAAAAAGTCTATGCTAGCAGCATAGAACAGTTTGAACAGTTAACAAAACATCCTGCTAGTTAATAAATCCATAATCTTAGGCTCCAGATTTGGGCTCAAATTGAATTAAAGTTGCACAAAAACTAAAGACTTTACTTAAACTCTAAATTCCAGGACTCAAGTTCAAAAGATGACCTGCATCTTTTATCATCAACGGCAAAAGTAAGCTAGCTCATTAGCTTTAGATCACAGCTCCGATGGACAGGTTCTTGCATTTAATTAGATTAAGAAAAAGCTTTATTTTACAAAGTGTTTTACACGTGTATATAGTTGTCCCAAATACATTGGGAGATGTATAATTCCTCTATAGATGTGTGTTTTTATTTATCAGCCAGGGGCAGTTTTGAAATGAACACTTTGATTATTATATCTAAGATATAAGACTCTGAAATTAGCTAAACTTTGTCACAAAATTGGACAATATGGAGACCCTGGAATCTATAGGAGCCCCAACAGGGTCGCCGCTAGCCTCCCTTTCCCCAATAATGATCATAAAGTCCCCCATGTTTACTCACGTCTACGACACCTTTTGCCAGACCATTAACAACCATCTACATGTAGTCTGCATGTCTGCCTCACAATGTAAAGTGTTGTTTTGAAGTACAGGATTGGAGTTTTAACTGGTGGGTGTGGGACCCCACTGTTTGCTGATAGAAGAGTTTCCCTCCATCCTAATTTCTAAATCTTTAAGTTTCCCTAATGGGTTAGAACTGAGATGTCGGTTGAGCTTTCTTTTTTAGGTCAGGAAATCTGCCGTTTTCCCCAAAAAGTGTCTGGGATCCAGAAGTCTTATCCAAGTCCACTTCAAGATTTAAGAAAATTTGACCAAGATATTTTTTTTGAAATTTAAAGTTGTAAAAGCCATAAATAATTATTATTCAGACCTGATTGGAGACTTTGTGTATCACTTCAGCTGCTTCCACTTTTTTCCCTGACATTAAAATTAAACAATGAGTATTTATGCCTCGCAGTCCCTCTTGGATTGAATAAACAAAGCAACAAGCCTTTATTTTAAAATCTATTAAATTAACATGAATCATATCTCTTTTGATTAGTCATTCATCCTGTACTTCCATTTTGTTGAGCAGAATTAAACACCGAAGTTTGTGTCAGTCCACATCTCGTCTTTTGTTTTTCCTCTCGGCTGGTGTTTGGTGAGGGTTTGTAGAAACACTTGTCGTATAATCTTTTTCTCCGGGTTCTGAGCACACACACTTGTCATCTCCATATCATAAACACAGACTACAATCTCTGCCTGCGATGCTTCAGGAAAATAAATAAGCTGCTGTCTGGTTACCTTTAGTCGACTGCAGGCTTTAAGGTCACACAGCATTCTCTTTTTTCCAGAGGTCATGTATTAAGGCTGTTGCTTTTATTAATAAACAGATAGCTTGTTTGATCTTACATTTAGCATTGTAAAGGGATTTTTCTAGCATCAGGGGGGCAAACGAAGGCTACAAATGCCACCTCCAAGCTCCTCTTATTTGCTTCTCTTTCCATTCACCTTTGCTTTCTCAGTCGGCTCGCTTTCCTCACCTCAAATAAGGCAGTGAGCTGTTTCCTTTTGTGGTTGGTTGCCTTGCATCAAAAGTGCAAACTGTGAGTGTTTTCTGCAGACTTTTAACAAAGACAAATGACCTGCTGCAGTTGGTCTTGTTGATTTTTAAGTATAAAGGGGAATTCATGGTTTATTAGCCCATGAAAGCAGTGTGCAAATGATTTTGGTTTATGAATTAATCATAGCTTATGGTGTCATGTTTTACCTATTTACAACCTCACTGAACTAAATCATTCCTTCAGGCTATTGACCAATATCATGCTGTAATTATAAAACACACTGCAAGTTTCTTTGCTCTTCGTTCTCTCTTTTTATTCCTTTATATTCCACTTTTGTTTTTTTCTTTCGCTCATATTTCCTATTGTTTTGCTTCCCATCTAGTTGGAGTTTTTTCCTGGGTCTGTTTTTATCTGTTTAAAGTAAAATAACTCTTCGGTTTGTTCATATATAGCAGCATCCGTTGAGATAAAGTGTTTGTGTTGTGACATGACTGGTCATCCACGCGGCTTTTATTAGATGTTCCAAAGATAAAACCTAAATGCCAGGTCGATCGGGCCTTTTTGAAGGAGACACCCCCACGCTCTGGAACCAGCTTCTTTTGGATCCTTTTGCCATCATCAACCAGAGCCTTCATAAAAGCAAATTGAATCTTTCTTTCTTTTTTTTTTTGTTTTTTTTTTTTTTACCTGGGCTTTTTTTCAGCACATTCCTTTTCAATTTTTTTCATTTCCTAGAGAGTATTTTGTTCTCTTTTCTTTTACTAATTTCATAATGTCCTTATAGGTTGTTTTAAAGTATTTTTATACTTAGACCTGATTAAAGTCTTGTCCAGAAATGTAAAATGAAATATATTCAAGATAGTTCAAGAATTTTACAATAAATTGATTTCTAATAATACAGACCAGTCATACATTTTATACAGTGCAGTCCTACTATCCTTCCTTTTTACTAAGCAAGCAGTTTGTTCAGTATTTTTACTGTCAAGGCCTTTACATTAATATGTTAATGTCTTCCTCAGACATATCTAAGAACTCAATTTGCATATTAACTGTAAAAGCCTAAGGATGAGAGGACTGGCTATTGTCCTAAATATCTACATTTTTATAAAATCTTTCAAACTGTTGAACTTTAAGTATCTTTACAAACTGGTATATAAATAGTAGCCATTATGTCTCCAACATCATGGCATCCAATCATGTCTTTCTATACTTCACACCAGAAAAACAGTTTTTTACAAGCCTGGTTCTCAGAATCGGCTTTATTGGCCATGTTGTGTCCAAAACAAATGAGTTTTAACATCACTTTTAAGTGATCACAACATATAGACACCAAGTATAAATATATAAACTGTAGAATAAGTGAAATAAAAAATAAAAGAAACATTTATGTTCTACCGCCATTATTTTAACAGAACGGTGGACGACAGAGGGGGGTTTGGGTTGTGCAAATATGCTTGTTTTGTTTCACAGGTGCTTACCTGACTACTAAAAAATCCCTCTGTATTTCCTTATTTTTGGCGAGTCGACAACAAACAGTTTGTGTTCAGAACATGTGGTCTGCAGAGATGATGGCGGCCATTTTCTTGACCCTAGACCTCTACAAGCTCTGGATGGAGGGAAGGTAGCCCTCAATGAGCCTCACTGCAGACCTTAGTGATAATTATATGAACTTTAAACCACTTCTTTAATCCCATGAAAGCACATTTTCGATGACTACGCTTAATTTGCACCCAAATAAGCCTCATATAGGTTTCTGTATGAAATAAATTCACTCTTTGTATTTTTTTTAACTCTAGAGAGACGCATCATGTCAGAAATTGACTCGCGGTTTCCTCTTTTTTAAAAATATGCTGCCTCTGAGAAACCCCAACATGCAGCTAAATATAGTTCAGCCACATCAAAGGTCTTCTTTGAAAATATGTCTGCTTGTTTGTTTGCTGCTCAGTCAGAGAGGAGGGCTAATCTGAGAGGTACACAAGGCCCCCCACCACCTCCCACCCGTCATGCCAACAGACACAATCAAGCAGCTTTCCTACAGACATACTCAGACAATCACTTTCTCTTATTTTGTTTCTTTCCACTTTTCTCATAAGCTTAGTCAAATCCACGTGTGTGTTTTGGTTTATTGGTTTAGCTGTGAAGGGTTCTCCAAGTAGCAGGTAGAGACGTAAACGGGCTTTCATGTTAGTTCATGTGATACTGAGATCAAGATCACATTAATGTAGAAACAAGTGACTATTCTAGAAAAAGGTTATAAAAGCATCCGATGATCATCCACATCTTCTCCCTTCTATGCTCTACACCTGATAAGTAATGACCAGTTACGTTAAAAAAACTGATTTGATTAAAATACTGTATTTACTAATGGTCTAATTAACTAAAAAAAAACTTTAATTATGACCTATATTCTAGAAGCTGTTTCTAAAGCCAACACCTGATGTTTTATGAATAAAGTTTATGCTTGGATCATAATTTAATCAGATTATGAGTAGGGGTTGAATCAATTAGTCGACTAGTCGACTCTAGGACGTCTCGCGACTTTTTACATTTCATGTCGACTAG
>JAUZNJ010032013.1:0-13903 GCA_034780135.1 Jordanella pulchra | reverse complement strand
TTGAATCCGGCTTGTGGTCCTTTCCCGCATGTCTCTCCCTCTCTCACATACCCCCTTTCCTGTCAGCCTACTGTCAGAAAAACGAGCCACTAGTGCCGTAAAAAACTCAAAAAAAAAAAAAAAAGAAATGCTTTTGGTGCATCTTGATTAGACATTGGAGTCCTGTAGAGCTCTTGGTTAAGATAACTACTTGACTCCGGGGATTTGGCCCTGATGTCTTAAAATTTCAAAAACATTATTGGACCACTTGAGGACACTGTTTTTAACCCAAATCGCCCATCTGATTAGGGAGAGAGATGCTACAAGAGTTTTTCCTTCTAACAATCAGGAATCACATCAGGATTCATTAGGGGAAACTATTCGGAAAAGATGTGTTTTTGTTTTGTTTTTCTTTGTTTTTCTTTAACAGAATCTGAAAGAAAGTAACTGTAACACCTGTGATAGTAACAGTCCGCTGGGTACTTTTTCTCTTATCAATAAATCTGTCAAAAAGATAAATATGCCTGAAATATTTTACCACTTTTTTTTAGAACAAATATAACTTTTAACATCTCAGAAGAAACTTACATTTGTTATAAATACTTAAATTGTGTGAAATAACCAAAAAACGGATTTAAATTTTCAGCACATTTTCCATTTATAAACAACAAATATGAACAGGTCCAAAAATTTTAAGATGACTGAAAATTTATTGAAACTACAATCCATATTCCCAAACAGTTTTGTTTGCCTGAAGTATTTCATTTAATTACAACTGCATGATACAGTCCAGTAATAACCAGACGTTTTTATCAACCATGGTGTTTGAAGCAGCTTCTGTCCATTGAAGGCAGACTCCAACTCCAAACTCCTCACACATCCTTTAGCAGAGGAAGCACCGCTTCCTTCCCTGGCTGCTCTCTGCCTTTTTTCACTATTTTTCTCTCTAAACCCGACATAAACTGTACAATAAACTGCTAAATTACTGCTGAAACACTCTTGATCATCCACTGGTTCACTCCCAATCTGCTCTTTTTTTCCACTCACAAAAACTCTGCACAGCGCCCACAGTAAACCGTTGAGACTCCTGTAACGTAATATATCAATGTAAACCTGCAATTCTTAGCTTTTAAAATCCGTCGGAATTACGTCGATAGCACAAACGGTTCAATAGTTACACCGAGTCAAAGAACGTGTGTCATTTTCTGTCGCCGGAAACAGCTCTGGTGTTAAAGGGTTAAGTTCGGTGAAGGTTCAAGATTAAATAAAAGTAAATACCTCAAATAACTGCTGGTTTTCTGAGGTGTTCTAAGGTAGCAGAGTGTTGTCTCTGAACACACCATACACTGAACCTCCAGACTGATGATGTGCCACAGCAGCAGAACATCAAACCAGTACAACGCTGTCAGCTAACAGGGAAGATAAAGCTGACGTTTTTCATTGCAACATTTGGACAGTACTGCAGGCAAAACAACTTCCTGGTGTCATCAATACGATTCAAAATCTCAGAGGAATGAGGCACATGACTTCTGGCATCTATCCCACAAAAACAAAGGCCAGATGAGGTCCAAGCAGTTCAAGCTTTGAGGTCTTAATAAAGTAACTAGTGAGTGTGTAACACTGGAGAAGCATTAGATAGTCCCAGATTTCAGACTTATCTTTGAGTTTCTGTGCGATTGCTTGGGTATAATATAATCTATCCTTCAGGTTTGTATAGATCCAGCCTCTTCTAGACTTATGTTGTAGGTAAGACACTTTTTAAAATACGATGACATTAAAAAGTGCCCCAAAAATCTATTTTAGCTTGCCCTTATGGAGTAAGAGATTTCAGCATAGAGTTTTCTTTATACAAGATAACACACCAGACTCACCAGAGATCTTTTGAAATGACAGGCTAATAGTCAAGATTTATTTCTATTTTAAAACTGAATAGAAAAAAACTTAGTTTCTTTCCAAAGGCATAGTGTCAGGAAGATTCTTTAAAAACAAAATGCGATCATTTTACCAGTCAATGATCTTTGATCAGACCTGAAATGATGGAACAACAGCAATTAACTGAGACGTGTCGTAAAAAGTGACTAAACCCAAAATTCAAAAGCACAATTGCATGTGCCAATCCATCTCTATTTATCCACGAAGGGTTAGCATTGTTTGCTAGTTGCATGCCTGCACAATGTGGCCCTCAGACATAAAAAGCCTCATGCATTCCCGGAATCCAGTGAAAAGCAGCTTTTGAAGGTCAAACTGCTTCTGGGTTCAGGTTTAGCTCTCAAGTGGATTGAGCTAAAAAAAAGATCCCCCTAAAATGACCACCGCCCTGCAAAGGTTAAAACCTTAAACCCTCAATAGTTCATGATAGACAACTCATCAAAAATATGATTGTTTGAAAAGTGATTTTAATATAAACTGCACCTATCTGGAACAGATCCTGTACATAAATCAAAGTCAGTGTCAATAATTCTTCATTTCCAACACAGTTGCAAATTAATGATCCTAAATAACAGACCATACTTCTCTCCAAGTGTACAAAGTACTCCTGGTTACTACAAAATAAAGAAAATGTTCCGTGTTCTTTGGTTATCAATAAAATCTAAACATACGCAGTCATGAGTTATGAGAGAACACTTATCTTGGAGTTTTATCAGAAACCGGAAAAACAAGAAAATCTCTGAAAGTTTGGTTTACCTTGTAAAAAAGCAACATGTAAAATGGAGTTCAATAACAGTCTGCGACGTGTGTCCAAAGACACACTAAGTGCTTGTTAACTTAGGTTTAACGTGACATAGACCATCTTCTTGAACAGCCCAAAGGGAACTGAGTTGATTTTAGGAAATAAACACACTCTTTACTTTCTTATGGCTAATAACACTTTTACTAGTATAAATTGGGATTAACATCGTCACAGTTCAAGTTGTACCGTTTTTCAACGTTGTACTATTCAAGTAATGTTGCCATGTAGCAGCTTTACTTAAGTACAAAATTAATGATTAAGCTAAATAAAGAATTTGTGGAAAGCTTTCAAAGGGAACTGATTGGGATGTGAACCTGTTATCCAAGAACCCAGCAGAATGCGTTTAACTACACATTAGTGTGACGTTTGCAAAAGTGGTGATAAGAAGGGTATAGCCCAAAGTATTGGTGAGATATAAAAAATATTACTATATATGAACGATTGGAAGATTGGATCACAGGAGAAGGAAACCTGGAAGGTCTGAGATGGAAATATCTTTTGTTGGAAGGAAGGCAGTAACTCTCTGCGGCTGCTGTTCTTAGACACCACAACTGTTAGACATTGTTGTAAACTAAGCATTCAATCCTCTAAACCGGGGGTCACCAACTGGTGGACCCCGGTCCCGTTCTGGACTCTGAGAAGCTTTAACCTGGACCGCTGAACATTTTATGAGACATGAATTTATGGTAGTTTTGCTCAAACAAGAATTTTCATCAGGCACAGCTTTGACAGCTCAGCTGTGGGTCTCCAGATGCTCTCTACATCCAATCCCGTTAGACCTATGGTATGTTTACACCCGAGGATGAAAAGCAGATGAGACAGAAGCCTGCCGCTAAATCTCAAAGCATTTCAGACAGTTTGTTCAAATATTGGAAAGGTTGACGATAAGAATGGGAGATTTCGAGACGAGTGGACGGTCGAATATGTGTTGTTCTCTAAGGACACAACCGATCTGTTTAATCTACTGTGATTCTTTGCAGCTGCAATAAGTGGCAAAGATAAACTCCACTATGATAAAACGTGAAAAGTTGAAACTTACCACCAAGGATCTGAGCTGAGAACTATGAAAATAAACAAACTCAGACTAAATGAATCGTGTTTTCTGAGCCCCAAACCTGGACATGTTTTCTATTACTTGGTGCTACAACTGGATTCAAATTAAGTAAAAAAAAAAATAATCTTCTAAACCAAGGTTGCATTTCATAAGACATTTCGACTTTTATTGTGATACGTCTTTGCAGTTCAATTTTGCAAAATATTGCATTTAATCTCTTATTGAAAATGCTCAAAAAAGTCAGAAAATTTTTCTATAAAGATCAGAGAGTGAAATATGTTTTTAACATTACTTTAATAAATTCTTTAATAATAAACTGTAACCAAAAAAAATAACCAAAATGCTTAATAATTTCCTTATATCCAACGATCCATAGTTTTTTGCAACATCCATTGGTTACGGACCCCAAAGAGGAAATGAGAAGAGGTTTTGGACCATCCTGACATCTAGTTGAATACCCCTGTTGTAACCCTTAATGCACCATTGTAACCATAAGGTTCACCTTATATCCTGATACCTAACCCTGACAAAACACACACATCATGTATACATCTTCAGTCCTTGATATTCTTTACTCAGCATGCACCACTTAGTTGTAATGTCTTGCTTTAACAAGTACCTACAGCCACCGTAATTCAATTCAATTCAAAAATACTTTATTTATCCCAAAGGGAAAACAAATAACCGCCCCCTACTGGGGATGTTTCTGAGCAGATTCTCATCTTTCACTTTTCAACCACATTTAAAGGTTGTTCAGACTAAAAGCGAGCTGGCATTTCAATGTCTTTTCAGCAACATCTTGTTCCAGGGTAATATCCAATATCTGCGAGCCAAATGTTGACTTAGTGAATTTTAAGTCTGTCATCACTAGATTAAGGTCAGTCACTGTGCAGATTCCATGAAACCACCAAGCAGATTATCATTTTATTACTCTGTGATTTCTACAAGACAACATCAAAATTTTCACTTGTGTTTTGTTTTTTTTAAGTGAAACAATCTCATCTTTTTTATAGAAATTAGTGGAAAGTAATGGCTTTTAGTGACCATAGCCTAAAGCCTGATTGATTTAGTCTCATGTCAAAGGATCATGAAAAACAAATCAAAGCATATGCTTTATATTATAGGTTTAAAACTGTGAAATTCATTCAGCATTTGCTAAAATAGTTCAGTGAATTGACAGAGCCAGAGGTGCAGGTCTTTACTTTAACTAGGCCGTTATTACATTAATGCTTGGATCCAATCAAGCGACGTACACCTAATTTTACCTTCTTGCACTGAGTATGATATATGCCTCCTTCGAGAGGCATGCAGGTCCTATTCAATTTTTTTTTTTTTACTCCAGCTTATCCACAGAGTTGGATTCAGGATGCTACATTTTCTTATCGATTGTGAAAAGAAGTGAATATCTAACTCAACTAGACTCATTCTTTACATTCAGTTCAGCTTGGTTGACAAAATGTACTTGTTAAAATTGATATTATGAAGACTGCCTAATTATTGATCCTCACTGTCTTGTCTTGTTATTGTCCTTATTGGTTTTAAATACTGCTGGCAAACTCTTGGATTAAACTCCTTGTTTCCATGGATTTCTCTCCGTGAGTGACAGTACATTTGGTGAATGTGAAATCTGTGTGAGGCGTCACAAACCTTCAGGCACATCGTTGGCACATCATGTTGCTGCAGCACTGTGTCTACTTCGTGCACAAACACACACTAAGGTGACAGGCTGGATGTGACGATGTGTCGCTGCAAACAAGGGCATTTCCCCACAAAACTTTTACTCCTGCCATGAACGCCAAAGTAAAAAATCAAGCTGCATTGGTACTTCAGTATCGCATAGCTCAGCACAAGTGGGATTTATTAAAACACGGGAAGCATTCAAGACAACTGGTGGAGCAGAAACAGACATTCTGTTGAAAGTGCTCCTGTTGAGGAGTGGAGGTGCTATATTCAGACTGCAAACAAGCTGCTGTCTGAGTGTTTGCCGAGAGGAGGGGAGTAGGTCGGCGGAGAATAAATACTGCTGCCCACTGACGCAGGGGGTGGGGGGTTGACAGGCCATCACATCCGTGTGTCACAGAGCAACGGGACGAAGACACCGCTGGGACTGAGATGCTGGCTGGGGTGAGAGGTCACAGTGACGCACTTTAACTTCTTGCCAAATGGGCCCAAGCGTCTTCCGCATCTTCTCCTACCCTGGAGGCGTACTCAGTCAGAGGCACACCTCACCCTGAGGCGGCTGAGAAACACTCGTTTTAAGGCCAGAGGGGCAGGGTGGACCTACAGCTCTTTCTTTTCTCTCCCTAACACAGGCTTTGCCACCATCATACTCATTTATGCTTTTAAAAAATGCTCAATTGTTGAATTGTAATTTGAAAATCCAGTTTAATCCGAAAGAAACAAGAAAACAAGAAACAAATGCCTGCTGATTTTAATGTCATTTCATGTTGGATCTTCTGTAGCAAACAGTACATTCAAATAATTTCTAGGAATGTCCCAATCCAATGTTAATATCGGATATCAGTCCGACATTTGGCAATAATCTAATACTGGAATGTATCGACCAGCATCTTAAATCTCTAGGGGTGCACCGATTACAGGTATCTGGCTGATCCCCGATCTTAAAAAGCCGGACATGTCAATGCCGATTCTTACCAATACTGATTTCTTTCTGACACCGTCAGATGTTATAAGATCACATGACACAAGATATTTCAATCCTACCTTACTAAAAAAAAAAACACTAAAAATTGCCCGTGAAACAATAAAAGCTTCTGAAATAACAGCTCTCAAATATAAATTAAAGTTTAAGGCATTGGCAGTGGATGGTTTTTAGTGGAAAAGCTCTATTTCACATCTAAGTATCAGCCGATTACTGATCTCCCAAAAATAAGAAAATCAAGGCCAGCCAATAAATCAGTGAACCGCTTAAATCTCCAATATTTCCATGCTGATCCAAACACTCTGCTTCTGTTAAACGTTTCTGTAGCTCATCAGCTCATTTAACATAGATCAGTTGTTTTCATACCTTTTGTTGTTGACTTGTGTTCCCTGTTTTAGTGATACAACTTGATCAAGCCTTTTACTAACATTGTCCAGTATAAAATAAGTAATAAAAGGTGGTATCTTTCATGCTAATATCTAAGCTGCAATGTCGCTATCGTTTTTGAAAAGAAAAAAATATATCAGGACATCACTGATAATTTATTGACCCCTTTAACTTTTCTGTTATTTTCTCCCACTAAAAGCAACAAACCAGAATGTGTTTTGTTGGGATTTTGTGTGATAAACCAACGCAAAGTAAATTTTAACAGTAAATATCTGAAAGCATTACAAGCATTTGCACTCGTCCACCTGTAGACTTATACTATAGAATAATATTAGATGTACAACACTTTGGCTTTAGGGGTAATTTTCTGCCTTAGAAGAGTCAAGAAAAAATTCCTCCCAAAATCAGCTTGAAATTTTTTGGCAGCTTGAAAATTGTTGCTCAAAAACACAATCTGGCTGAACGTGAGAGATTAACCGCTGAAAAACGGCTAAAAATATCAATCACTCTGTTTGCAAAGCTAAAAGAGAAAATCTACGAGCCTGCTTAGGCTATTACTGCAGCAAAAAGGTGCTAAACGAGCTAAAAGCTTTAAAACTGTGTCATTTTTTCTTTCCCTCCAACACCTCTTTCTGTTGTTTGTATTATATTGACGAAATGCGGAGGACAAAAATCTTTAACTTCAACTCCCAAGAGACTAAAACTCTAAGCAGCTTCTGGATGGATTTCATAACACAGGATAAATTAGCAGAGTCAAGTCTGAATGTAATTAATACCATCATCTTTAGAATGATGTGTTGAGTCACTCTTAATAGCTTAAATACCAAGCTTGCTCTGTAACTTTGCCTAATCCAACCTTTCCATCTGCAATCCCCAGATGAGATGACACGCAATTAACTTGAGGAAAGTCCTCCATCAGGGATTAGTCAATATCGCTGACTTTCACGCACCCTCTGTAACAACTGAAAGGGAATTCCTGTTTCATTTATTAGGTAAATAAAAACTAATTTGAAATGATTTAAAACGATTATATTGTCGGCGAAACAGCATATTCAATATGGTCCCGACAGGATCTGAAGTATTAAAACAAGCTTATAAATGAATGATGCCGACCCATCATTGCTGAGAGACTGTGAGAAGGAATCTAGGATTGGAGGCAGTTTTAGAGCAAAGGGATGAACGCTCCCCAAGCTGGAGCTCTTTGATGAGTCCAGAGGGAGGACGGTGACGGGGAGGGAGGCAGGTTATCCCACAGGTTACCATCTGTCTCCCTCCCTGCCTGCCTGGCTGGCTGGCTGGCTGGCTGGCGCACAGGTCTGAATCTTAAACTCCTGTGGGCCACAAACCACAAGGAGGGAGGGAGGCTTAATTTTCCTCCTCACACGGCTCCCAGTGTCTCCATGTTTGCAGTGTACACCTGGAGTCTCAGGATCACAACCTCATTCCTCATCCCACCGTCTTTGGTAAACCAACATTCCCAATTGGTCACTGCCAAGTCAAATATCCGCCTCTTCTTTAAACGGTGAGTTCATCCCTATGTTATGCTGTGCACAAACATAAAGAATATTTCCTGACCTGGAGTGGAGTATTCAGAATAATAGACACATCTGTTTTCAGTTTTCAGTTTTTCCCAAATGTAGAAGCAGCTTGAAGCCTTTTAACGTCCTGTGACGTTAAAATCACAGATCTGCAGTTATTCTGTGTGTGTATTCAGTGGGAGGTTTGTCTCCAGATGGATTGGATTTAGATCTGGACTGAGGCTGTTCTGGTACATAAATAAGCTTTGATCAAACCCACTGGATTAAACCCCATAATATAAAATTATACGGTCCTGCTGGGAGGTACATCTCTGCCAATCTAAAGCCAGTTGCTCAGTTGAAGCAAGTTTTTAACCAAGTATTGACCATTTGCTTTCCTAAAGAAAAGCTTCCCACAGGGTGATACTGCCACCACCATGTCTTACTGTGGATGTGGTGTGTTCAGGGACATGTGCAGTGTTGGTTGTCCACCTCTTAGAAATATTTTACCACTGTATAGGGTGCTGTCTATTAAATCTAAATCTGGTTGTGCGTACCTCTCTGTTATTGGTGGAAGCAGACGACAGATAAACAGGGATTGGTTACGCTCACCGCCCGCCAGTCATCCAGACTCACACTCAGTCACACCTTTTCTCCTGCCTTCGTAAAACTGCTTTACGTCTATATGTCACATAGAGGAGTTTGTCAGGGTGTGCTGCCATTTATTTTGAGCGTTTTGATCTGTTGACTTTATTTAAGGTGGTACGTTCCTTGACGTTTGGTTTATTTGTTATGAATGAGTCAGCTTAGCCAATATTTCATACAGTTAGCTTCTTTTTTTTTGCTGCTATGGTATTAAGACCACATTGAAATCACATCCAGTTCCTTCCTAGACTTAGAATCTAAAGTAAAATAAAAACTATAAATAAAACATCACAAAAACCGCATGCTATATCTGCTTAGAGATCTGAAGAGGAGGGATCAGCTTCATGTTGGGGGTCTCAAAAACCCTAAACGGGCCACAGCAGTGTTTTGCATGTATACCAAACAGCTCTGGTCATCTTTTCCTATAGATTTGCTGAATCCCTAACATGACATCCAGGCTGTATATGAATACATGCCACACTTTTCATTTTTTTTAAGTATTTTGAAAACAAATCATCCTTTTACCAAATAACATCCCTGTAAAATATTCTAAGGTGTTATTTTGAAGGGGTATTGTGACAAAATGTGGAATAGATCAAGCAGTTTGACTACTTTTCCAAGGCTGCATACTTGCTTCTCTTTTTCCATCCATGTGCACGACCATTTAAACTGAGGACAGTGCAGAACGAGACAGGATGATGCCCAATTAGAAGAAGCTACTGCTGCTGAGCCAAATGACAAACAGCCATTGTTCTGATGTCACTTTTTTTTTTTCCACTCAACCCGAGTAAAGTCTCAGTGGGAATTTGCTTAGCTGAAATAATGAAGCGTGTTAACACTCAGCTGCTGACAGAGAATCAGCTAAAGATCTAACTACTTAAAGTGATCGCTTGCAGCAGACTCCAGATCTAGATTCAGTTTCAGCCCCTCTCTCTGCTATGGGCTTGTACACTGGGAGGAGATGTGTAGATAACGGCCTCTATTGGCTGAGCTAACCTCTCACCACCCCAGGCAGGTAGAGCAGGTCAGAGAGCAGATGGAATGTGTCTCTTTGTCTCCTTTACCAAACGGGTTTTAAGCGATAATATTATACGCTTCCTTTTAGCAGCCACACATGTAATGGCTTTATTGAGGAATTTAAATGATAGAGAAAAACAAACATAAAACTGTATAGTTGTGAAATGGAAGGAAAACAAATAAATAAATGTGGTGGGGAGAAAAAAAAAGGGTGCTAAGGATTTGTTTTTAATCCCCTTTTGGTGCTGGCAGCATCATGCTGAGGGAATGCTTTATATATGAGATGCAGATGTTTAAAATATGTAAGAATGGATTCTGATGAAACAAAAACAAAAAAACTAACCTTTGTGCAGTATGTTAAATGTAGTTAGAGGCTAATACTGGATTTTATGCTGATTAATGCCAGGAATAAGCTTTTGATCGGAGCTGATGGAAATGTGGATCAAGCTAAATAGGAGCCGAACCTTGAAGAAGCTTAGAGAAAAAATAATAACAGGGTGGAGGTTGACCTTCCTCCTGTAGAATGACCTTCATCATACAGAGATTGGTTTAGATCAAAGCCAACTGGTCTTATATCACAGCTTCCATCCAAACTGACTGAGCTTAAGCAATATAGCAGAAAAATATTAGCAAAAATCTCAGCTAGATGTGCAAAGCTGGAAGCACCCCAACCCTAAAGACCTGCACCTGGATTTGCAGAAAAGAGGGTTTATAAGTTATTGATTTAGAGGTGCTGAATTCAAATAGACAACACCATTCAGATTTTTGTTAGTAAAAAAAAAACATTTTATTAAAATGATCACAATTGTTGATCTGTTCAATCAAACTCAAATTAAAAGATAACTGTTTATAATAAATGTATCCCATGATGAGGAACGTGTTTAGATTCTAATCAGTCTGTTTAAATGTCACAAACTTTTGTTATAAAACAAAAAAAAAGATTATTTTTCAAAGTCTGTCTCGATTAACTTAGTTTTAAGTTAAGTTCCTCTCCTCCTATTTATGATGTGATTTAACGTTAGATTTTCCAAAGGATTCAGAGTTTCCTCACCGTCTCTCCGAGGAGCCTGCAGCAGCGAGGCATCTCTGATGGCATGAGCCCACCTCTCAGCCTCCTGGAGGTTGACCAGCGGGTCCTGGACCAGTGCGACCCGAAAGCACTGCTCCACTCTCTGACGGGCCACCCCGGCACTCATCCAGCGCCTCTTGAATGGGTAGAAATAAGCCGTAAAGTAGGCGCCGATGTCCGCGCTGTCCGGCCCTTTGTATGCCCGACAGCCGATGCAGTCGTTCAAGTTAAACACCACCTTCGTCCGGTCGGGCGACGAGGAGATCCTCTGGATGGTCAGCGCGGTCTCCGTCAGGCTCACCGAGTAGCGGACCCCGTCGTTGAGGGTGTCGCTGAACTCTCCGTACAACACGCCGGAGAACCCGTTCCTCTGCCGGGATGGGTTCGGCGATGAAGCGTCTTTCTCCATCCCGGACGGAGAGAGAGACGCGTCCCGGAGGCTGGTGCCGAGCAGACTGTGGACCTACTGCCAGCCTGCTGCTGTGGGACCCTTCAAACAGCCTGCCTGGCTCACTGGCTCCCCCTACAGTCTGTGAGGAGAACTAGAGGGGTACAGAAAATAATTCTCTTCGCAACTTTAATGAGGAACAAAAGCTTTTATGATTTGTTTATATGTATATTTTTTAACCATTTGTTTGTAGTGCATGAAAAAGTTTCGAATTAAATAGTTAATTACTAACTTTTTAAATTCAAGTGTATTTTTGTTGTTTTTTTTAAAGTTATCGTTATTTCTTATTTATATATATATTTCATTCTTGTGATATTTAACTGTGCTTCTGGAAGTGGTCGGTATGGGAGTAAAATGTGTCAGTCCTTTTGTTTTTTGAACTGATAATTATTTTTTTATTCACTAGAACCGAATTTCTCATTTTTTATTTTATAATGATGTAAAAAAAATACCTTAAACCATAATTTAAAAGTGTATTTATTTTCTTTTGTAGTTGAGAAGTTATATCATGACCTATGGTTTCCTCTTATAAATATTAAAAATATTCTTCTTAAAAATGAATAAAGAGAGAAAATGTGATAAAACACTGTCAAAGCTATACAATGTTATTAGTTATCTACGTTGTGGGTGGAGGAGGATCCCTGGAATAAGGAGAGATGAGAACAAGAAATGGATACAGTGATTGATCATTACGATTCGGAGCTAGTGTGGGAAAATTGACATAAATTGACCAACAGCCCAGTGTGGAAAGAATTTTATTGGAAAGTTATTGACACCATGTATCATCTCAAAATTTGATAAGTTTAAAACAATCAGTGCTGGAGACAATCTGGAATAGTTGGAGATCACACTCATATTTTTTGGCATTGCCCAAAGATTAAAGATTTCTGGGAAGGACTTAGAGAGAAACTTACAAATATCTTATACATTAATGTTGAATGGAAGCCCCTGGTCTGTGTTCTGGGAGAACTACTGAAGAATTTGTTAATTATAGAAAAACAGTATTTGTTTGAGACCCTTATATTGGTTTTACTTATAAAGCTTCACTCCATTGCAAATCAATAATAAGGGTTTAAGGAGAAAGTAAATAATAAAGCTAAGCCTATATATTGATTTATTTAAGAAAATGTATGAGGATTTATTCAGATGAAACCCACTGATAACATATTTTAATTTGACATTACAGCGTTTAATCTTTCACCTATTTTTTTAAGTAATGATACAGAAGGTATTACTGGGATTTCAGGTTGCCGAAAAGTTGTAATGGAAATCCATGTTTGTGATTTAATGTGCGTAAGACTTATTGTGAATTAAGAATAGAATAGTAAAAATAATGCAGCTAAGAATAATGCAATACAGTCTTTAAAGAAAAGTTTAGCTCTATCAGCTCATTAAAAACTTGATGTTTCACCTTCAACTTTCACAAAGTTATGTTTTAAATATTTCCTTTATTTTTATTTTATTGTATGATTATGGCTTATAGCGTGTAAAAATCTAAATCTAAAAAGCGTTTACCTTTGCTGGTGCTGGTGCAACATAATTTCTCAAGATTAAAATTGATACTGACAACTAGGAATTCCAGGCTTCTTGCAGACAAAATTGATGGTGATGTTTCAATTTCCAGCAGGACTTGGGAACATTACTAAAAGAACCAATATCTGATGATACAGGTTTGGGTGATTTCCCATAAAACTCATTGGACCACAAACACAAAGTGAATCATTGGAGTCACTATTAAATCACAAGGTAACTCCACCAAATTCTAGTTTATAGACAGGCTAAATAAATCAAACAAGCTTAACTCATTCAAGTTACCGTAAGATTAAATTGCTAAAATTAGAATGTAACATTGCAGAAAAACATAGCATATTCATTTCAATTTTATTCAAAAATACTTTATTTTTCCCACAGGAAAATTGTTGTAGTAAATTATATTTTGGTTTTCTATTTATCGGTCGTTGTAGGTGTTGATAGCTGTAGGCAGGAAGGATCATCTGTATCGGCCTGAACCCGATCTGTAGAAGCCTCTTATTGAAGACACTGTTGTTTTTTAAAAATATTCTAAAATGGATGCTCTCTGTTGTCCATAATCTTCTTCACTTTGTGAGTAATTCTCCTTTTTGAAATAATCTCCATAGGTTCCAATGGAGTTCCTAGAACAGAGCCCGCCTTCTTTATTAGCTTGTTGAGCTTTTTTTGCTCTGATGCTGTTACCCCAGAGGATGGAGGAAGAGATCAAACGCCACAACAGATATAGAAAATACAGGGGTTGGACAATGAAACTGAAACACCCCCCATTTTAGTGTGGGAGGTTTCGTGGCTAAATTGGACCAGCCTGGTGGCCAATCTTCATTAATTGCACATTGAACCAATAAGAGCAGAGTGTGAAGGTCC